>OY986056.1:13248181-13536051 GCA_963920205.1 Stenodema calcarata
AACCTGCCCACCGGATCCTTATCTGTTGTCATGGTAACCATCCCCCCTCGACCCATAATCAGTTCTATATCCCCCCCCCCTCCCCACGCAACACTTATGACTTCCCCATTGTTGAGTCCAGAACCTACATCCTCACTCTACTAATTTTTCAAAATCGGGTATCGATTTTTTCACAAAACAAAATTGATACATTCCAAAAAACTAATGTTACATACATCATTATGTATTGTACCAGAGAGGTACTTGGCGTTATTTTGGATTTGGGTATCCAAATTTGACTTTTTCAAAAAAAAATTTGATACTTTTCAAAAACGACATCCACATGATGTCCTGAACCTGAAAAGTACCTCACTTGACGTAATTTTGGATTTGGGTATCCAAATTTGAGTTTTTCAAAAAATTTCGGTACTTCTCAAAAACGACATCCACATGATGTCCTGAACCTGAAAAGTACCTCACTTGACGTAATTTTGGATTTGGGTATCCAAATTTGAGTTTTTCAAAAAATTTCGGTACTTCTCAAAAACGAATTCTACACAATGTCCTGAACCTGACAAGTACCTACACTTGGCGCCATTTTGGATTTTCCAAAAGTGGGTATCCAAATTTGACTTAGGTATACAAAAAAAAAAATGTGGCACATTTCAAAAACGACATCTACACAATTTCCTGAACCAGAAAAGTACCCACACTTGGTATCATTTTGGATTTTCCAAAATTGGGTATCCAAATTTGAGTTGTTCAAAAAAATGTTGGTACTTTCCGTTTTCCTCATAATAATTATGATTATAATTATAACAATTATTGGTTTAAATTGCTATACTTTAAAAAGAACCTTTTTATTTGGGTATAGTGATCAATATACCTGCCAGAAGAAAATGAGTGAATTCATAGTAAATTTAGCTAATATTAGTGGAAGGTCCAACAACGTACTCAATGTCTGGTTACTTTGGTCTAGTGGTTAGTGCATCCGCCTACCATCTGGACATCCAGGGTTCGATTCCCTGGGCCACCATCAAAAGTATTCCTAAATGTCTCATCATATCTGTAAAGAATCAACTTCGATTGATTCCTGTTCCCCAGATAATGCGTTGCAGCCAGTACGTTAACCTAGTGTGCAGATGGCATAGTTCCAGTGACCTTTGGGTCCCATACCTCCCTCAGATTATCTGAGAGATAGGGGTGTGTGCCGCTAAAATGGTTAACAATACCGGGCTGTATACCAAAATCTGATCATTCAGTGGCTGGGATGACGGTTGATAACATGATGATTCAAATACGAGTACTCCCTCAGTTTATCTGAGATATAAGGGTGGGTGGAATGATTTCTTACTTTCTTTTGTATTATGAAATAAAAGTTTCATTTACCACCTCCATTTTCATTACCTCCACCACTACAAATTTCATATCTCCTCCCCCTACCGTTGATATAGAAGGCTGGTGGGCCCTCAATATAAAAGGCTGTGGTGATCCCCACGATATAGAAGGCTGTGGTGGCCCCTCGATAATATCTAGCCTTCTATATAATATATCATATTATAATATGATTATAGAAGGCTGTGACTAGGGTTGCCAACCGTACTTTTTTTTTCTCCGAATAAAAGTTGGCAATCCTGGCTGTGACCCACCTATATAAAGGCTTCATGATTGAGATGAAATCATTAGTTCATCAACCACCAAGCAGTGAACATCTCTCTCGCGAAAATGGAGAATAGTGTTTGTGAAAAGTGTTTGAAGGTGATTCCTGTCAATCAATACTTGAGACATATTCTGGAATGTCGTGGCAATCTGGAATGTGTGTATTGCGGAAGAGAGTTTCAACTCCAACACCGTGCAAGTTTTGAAAGACATGAGAATAAATGTGGCGGACCACCTCTGGTTAAAAAACTCAAGCTGTGGGAACCGAAGAAGGGAGAGTTAATGGAAAAAATAGGAGGAGGTAAGGCTTATGAATATCATACCGCTTTTAAAAACCGACTGCAATCATGGTTTATTCGAAATGATTCGCCTGCTGATTTACCAACTTTTCATTCGAAAATTCAGGAGGATGTTAAAATCAAAATCAGAGAAGCTTTGAATGAATTCACATCGATCAAGGTTAATGTAATTGTTGAGTGTACGTTTAAAAATGTGAACGACGAAGTGCAAGATAAAGCATTCAAAACAAGAAATAAGGCTATACAAACTGATACAAATCTGGATGACGTGATCGAGAAATTTAACGAAAAATTGAAAAACGAAATGGAAGAGGCCCAACTGATGAAAAGCGGATGGTCTTTGAAAAATATAGACGGATTACGTTTAAGAATCAATAAAAACAATCCTCTTGTGGGAAGCACTTACATCCGCCTTCCAACTCAAATTGAAAGTAAAAAGGCTTGCGTAAATGTGAAGAATAATGACAAATTATGCTTCCAGTACTCCATTCTAGCCAAATTTATTACCAAAGATGCGCACCGTGTGAGCAAATACTTCAATCTTGATCATCCATATGACTTTTCCTGCATCGATTTTCCAACACCTCTACACCAAATTAAAAAATTCGAGACTGCCAACAACATTTCGATCAATGTATATGGACTGGAGAAGGATTACAAAGTATATCCACTCAAAGTTGCTAAAGAAGAATTAGCTGATCATCGAGATCTTCTCCTCATAAATGACGACTCAGGTACTCACCATTATGTTTACATAAAAAATTTCGAAAAATTGGTTGTGAGACAGTTGACAAAACACAATGGTCCAATAGTCGTCTGTAAAAGGTGTTTTACAAAGTTCGATGATCGATACGGTAAAACAAAAAATGAAAAGTTGACTGAACATCTTGAATACTGCATGGAGAATAATGCGGTTAGAATAGAAATGCCGACGAAAAACCATACATCGAGTTTGAACATCCTGAAAGAATCTTGAGAGTTCCATACGTCATATACGCCGATTTTGAGGCAATATTGGAACCAGCAGCAGAAGAGCCTACGGATTCCTGCACCAAAACCATTCATAGACACGTACCAATGAGTTATTGTTTCTATGTTAAGAAATTTGATGAAGTTGAGGATGTGCAGTTAGACATACCATCGGAACCGATCGTCTACAGAGGAAAGGATGCAGTTTCTCACTTTGTTCAACAAATTAAAAAAATTGCAGAGACGATCTCGACAGCCTATTCAATGAAAATGCCAATGGCACCGCTCTCTAAAGAAAAAGAAATATACTTTCAATCTGCAGTGAAATGTTACTTATGTAACTTACAATTCACTGAAAATGATGGGAAAGTGCGTGATCATTGTCACATAACTGGTGAATACAGAGGTCCAGCACACAATAGTTGTAACCTGAGATGTCAGAATCCGAAATTTTTACCAGTCCTAATACATAATTTCTCGGGATATGACTCACATTTCGTTGTCAAGGAGCTTGGATACGACGAACGAGAGATTGAGGTTATCCCTAACTCCGAAGAAAAGTACATCTCCTTCACGAAAAAAGTAGCAGGAGGATTCAGAATACGATACATCGATACCTTTAGGTTCATGTCTGCAAGTCTAGACGCCTTGGCAAAAAACGTTCCTGAATTCAAAGAGACGTCAAAGTTTCACTCTCTTGAAGATGTGGCCCTGATGAAAAGGAAAGGAGTGTTCCCATATGAATACGTCTCGAGCTGGAAAAAGTTGGAAGAAACCTCTCTACCTCCTAAAGAAGCATTCTACAGCAAATTAAATAAAAGTGGTATCACGGATGAAGATTATCATCATGCAAAAACAGTATGGAATCATTTCAACTGTAATACTCTTGGAGAGTATAGCGATCACTACCTCAAAACAGATGTTCTCCTGCTAGCAGATGTTTTTGAAAATTTCAGAAGAACAATCCATAAAAGCCATAAACTCGACCCAGCTCACTACTTTACATTACCTGGGTTATCATGGGATGCCATGTTAAAATATACAGGAATCCGACTGCAACTTCTTACTGATTATGACCAGATTTTGATGATCGAAAAAGGAATAAGAGGTGGAATTTGTCAAGCCTCCCACAGATATGTGAAAGCAAACAACAAATATACAAAGGATTACAACCCCAATGAAGAATCCACATTCGTTACATACCAGGACTGCAACAATTTGTATGGATTCGCTATGTCGAAACCTCTACCGTACGGTGCATTCAAGTGGTGCGAAGAAGATGTTGATATATTGGCGATTAACGAAGATGATAAATATGGGTACATCATGGAAGTGGATGTCGAGTACCCTCAACACCTACACAATTCACACAATGATCTTCCGTTTCTTGCAGAAAATATTATACCACCGGGGGATATGAACAAAAAACTTACTCCTCACCTGGGTAAGCGTGAACGCTATGTAGTACATTATATGGCGTTAAAACAAGCTATCACTCACGGGTTGAAAGTTACTAAAATCCACCGGATATTGAAATTCAATCAATCACGATGGTTAAAACCATACATAGACTTCAATACTGAATTAAGAAAAAGTGCTAAAAACAATTTTGAAAAAGACTTATTCAAGCTAATGAATAACGCTATTTTTGGAAAAACAATGGAGAACATTAGGAATCGGCTAGCCATAAAACTTGTGTCAGATCCTAAAAGACTGGAAAAACTTATTGCAAAACCAGAATTTTTAGATTCAACCATATACAGTGAAAACCTAGCAGCTGTGCATATGGCTAAAAAGTCGGTTGTATTCAACAAACCAATATACATTGGTATGAGCATACTCGATATTTCAAAAATAACGATGTACGAGTATCATTATGATATAATGTTACCGAAATTTGGACATGAAAGATTGAAATTGTGCTATATGGATACAGATAGTTTCATATATGCGATGAAAACGGATGATTTATACCTCGAAATACTAAATATGATAGACTACATGGACACATCTGACTATCCTCAAGATCATCCATGCTTCTCTTTAAAAAATAAAAAAGTACTTGGTAAATTCAAAGATGAAATGAATGGGGAAACAATTTCCGCATTTATAGCTCTGAGAGCAAAAATGTATGAAATTCTGACAGAAGGAGGAAGAGAGATAAAGAAAATCAAGGGTATTAGCAGGAATGTGGTTGAAAAGGAGATAAAATTTGAAGAATATTACAACTCATTATTTTCAATGGATATAATCAGGAAGCAGATGGTTGTTATCCAGTCTAAAAAACACAACCTTTCAACGGTGCAAGTTAATAAAATTGCTTTATCCCCATTTGATACAAAAAGAAAAATATTGGAAGATGGAGTCTCAACAGTTGCTCATGGGTACTTGGAATAACTCAGACAGAACAAAATACTAAGTATAGAAAAATTGATGTATAAAACCATGTAATTAAATAAAATCACGTATGTATAAAACTATGTAATTAAATAATTCTGTTAATATTTCTATTATCATTATGCGCCTTTGCCAGACTCACACCCCACAAATGCTCTTTTTTTTTGTATACATACACTGTCCAAAATGATTTGGTTACAATGATCCGCAGTATCCTACAGTCAAAACAAGCAGTCCAATTAGTGATGAAAAAACGACTATTTAATTGAGATGAAAAGAGTCAATGAGAGCTGCCATTGGAAAACAATGTAACCAATCGGAAACACGGCAGAAACTTAAACGCCCGAAATGGTAGTTATGGTCATCTATGGACTTTTTTCTTACCGGAAACACGGCGTCCTCACTAGTCCCTAATTTTGCCCAAAATGGTACAACCATTCCTTAGGGATGAGCCTACCGGAAACACGTCAATCCCTTAATTCAAGGTCCAAAATGGTAGGTAGGTGTGGTTATATCTATGGAAATGTTTTTACCAGAAATACGGCATCCCCAGTATTTCCCAATTTCGCCCAAAAATGGTATAACTATTTCTTAGAGACACACCTACCGGAAACACGAAATCCCCTAGTAACACTAAAACGTAATAATTATTTAAGAGATAGACTTGTATAAATGGGACTCTAGCGTAGTCGATATGACCCCAAGCAGTATGCATTTTTAGTATGTAAGTAGGACTCCATCGAAGTGCCTTCACCTTGACGTTGGTGATGGAGCTTTCAACTAAGAAAGGCACACACTATAAGTACATAACGCTATAAACGTGCAAAATTGATATAAAACCCCTTTGACGCTTTGAACTAAATTTAATATAGCAAATTTTGTATGTTCCACCACGGAGCCTGCAGTACCAGAACACCTCCCACGGGAGGTTATTTTGATGTTTTTTTTTTTATTTTATTTTTTTTTTTTAATCACTTTATTATTGAAGCGATGTAATTCATCGAGTAATGCTATAACATTTTGCCGATTAATTATATCATACGTTTATTCTTTACCACAAATAGTATGCATTAGGCGTCTAGTACTCCCGAATTAACAATTAATACTTATACGATCACATTTAGTATGAATATAGTTAATAGGTACCACCGATACTTTAGGAAATCTATTTCTCATTGTGTAGGAAATATTATGTACGAAATACAGGTAGAAATTGAACTAGTTTTTTTTTTTTCCTGCATGATACTCTACCAAAGGTTCCTACCAAATCTGTATACCCTAGCAAACTACAAATTCGAACAGGCACGTATAACCGTTTTTTTTTTTATCCACTATTATCATTATTATTACTTATTACCATTATTATCATATTTGATCACTATTATGATTTAGCTATTGTTAGCTCATTGATTAGTGTCACGACGAAGCAAAAGGCCTGATACCCAATCCGAAACTCCAATAAATAATTTGTTTTTGTCATCACAAAAACAATTAGGTATATGTATTGCGGGTCTGTGAATTATGACATGTAGTCTGAAGTGCAGTATGGTGTACAGTAAATAATGAAAGGTAGGCTAATTCGCAGTACGACATATTGTAAATAATCACACCACCTCACCACCCATACAAGGTATGTGTATAGCTGGTCTGACACGGCGAGGTACGTGTATTGCGGGTCTGTGAATAATGACAGGTAGGCTAATGTGCAGTGTACCATACTTTAAATAATGAAAGGTATGCTAATTTGCAGTATGACATACTGAAAATAATCACCCTACCACCACCACCCATGAGAGGTATGTGTTTGGTAGATGTGCCCCAGCGAGGTGCGTGTATTGCGGGTCTGCCCCTGCATTGCGGGTCTGCCCCTGTATTGCGGGATTGCCTACCCTGACCTTGGCAGGGTGACCCTGCGCCAGAATTCTCCTTTTCCCTCTACTGACTACGTTCGATATCTACTTTAAAAAATCCATACCGTGCCCTCACTGAGCGCCGATTGACGAAACAGACTTTGAAATGCTACCACACGGAACGTGAGCGTCTGTCCGCGCTTGGCGGTCCCGAGGGATTGAGATTCAATCGGTTCGAATGCCCGGCAATCTCGGGATGAGTTTGGAAACCGCAGAACCAACTGGGTCAACTATCTGGAGCTTCGATTTGAAAGGCATCTGCATCTCTGGTTCTTGTTGACCTTTCGATGGTTAACTCTAACAACGCCTAACTGAGGGTCGCCTCCCACTGTGCAACTCCCGATCAGACTTAATCATCACTTCGACTGCTGTCCACAAATGTTCGATACTCTTGTTAGAAGGGCGAAATTCCACATTATTCGCAATTCCTACAACTTCGCGTTGCTACTCGTACAATAGAACGGTTTATTATCTTCTGTTCGGATCCCTCCTAGGTCACTATTATGTGTACAATACCGACTCTCCCGAGCGCCCTTGTGATAGGCCACAAAAATTGTAACGAATCTTGCCATTTGTAAGCTTACAGTAACGTGAATAAATATAAAGAAAAAACATTTACAACGAAATGAGAGTTCAATTGATGCTACTTTTCAACGAATGATCAATTCTGTACTGGTTTTTTTCACATTTTGGAAATTTCATCATTTTAGACAGGACTTTTAGGTTGGTTTCCACGATTCCATTAGAGTTTGTGGGATCTGCCAACTCGTTGTGGGAAGAAGGTCCGATACCGAATCATGTAGAAGAAGAAAAGCAATGTCAATAATAAAATACATGAATTTCCACAATTTCATATTCCTTAGCATCCTATGAAAATCGGGTAAGAGAAAGGTTTATGTAGTGATTATACGCATTTAGCAACCTGTGGAGCTGACTATGGGTGACTCTTGTGGCATGAGGCTCAGGAGGATTTCATTGCTTCCAATCCCCAATTCGGAAGAAACGCCAGTTTAATTCCTCACATTTCTCTCGTTTCGAATTCGCATTTTTCATATTTCAAGATTCGTGAGTATTCCATGAACGCGCACTGTTTCCGCTGTACATTCCGGAGTTCGTCAAGCGCTGCGCGAGTTTGCAAATTTACAAGATCAGCCGAACTTATTTGGGATGCTGATCCCGTAATGATGCCGAAGAGGGTCTCCCCGGAATATTAAATACCGCGCGTATTTGTCCGCTAGAGGGGAAGAATGTCAGAAAGCTTGTTAGAGTGAATTGTAAGAATAATATTTGAATTGAGCCACGTCCCTCCGAATGTTGCCACATCCCTCTCATAGAGGCCCCAAGTTTCATCCTCCCGTTTCAACCTTCCGAATAGGTGTTTTCACAAGTTCATCACCTCGAAAATACTCGAGGGGCGTCCTGAAATCCCTAACAAAACGAATTTCCCAACAATAAATTTACACAGGTTTGTTAACTCCAGAACACACCGATCGGTTTTAAAACCGAAACTCATAATTTTCCTTTAAAAAATGCAAAGTTGGTTTTCAGCTCAAAAACGCTTGACAAAGCCCTAGATGTTAATAGAAACGTTCAGAAACCAAAATATAATAATTGAATGAATGTTTTTCTCTTGGAATCGCTTTAAACAAAAATATTTACTTGGCCCTCTTCATATTTCCGACAACGCAAATAGACGCGGCTCAGCCAGGAACTAATTATAGGCAAGAGAAACAGAAAGAGGGAGAAACCTTCTTATAAAAATGATGTTATGTGCCCTCACTGGAATTTGAGAAACTCACCAAATACAGAAAAATGCAAAGATTTTCTGCTGTATAGCGATTAACCAACTGTTTTTAACTGGTTACCAAACGGACAGTTTTTAACAGGTATCCTGAGGATAGGAACAGCTTGGTGGGGATACTCTAAAATGGATCAAGGGAGTATAGGAATGGGTCAGGGAAGGTTCTGGATACTGGTAAAGTTTCTCAATGGGTCAAGCGAAGGCGCAGACCCCAAAATACATTATTATATTATTGTTAACAATAATCAGCTCATCCTTGAAGTCTTCAGGTGACCCGTCCTCATCCAACTCTAACAAAATCGTAATCTACCAGTAATCGTAATATTATCGTAATATCTTATGTTTTCGTAACTATCGTTATATTTATATTCTGTTTGCTTCAATCTCCGCTCTTCAAATGTATGCAAGGTACCTTCAGAGGAATCACTATTGGAACTAAATTCCCCAAGAATTATTACTAAATTCTTCTTTGGTGTTTGTTTTGGTTCATTATTGAAACTAATCATTGGAAACCGACCAAGACCCATTTTGAACGTAAGGGCTCCAATTGGGACGAAGATGTTCTTCAAAACTGATGGTTCTCTGATTAATATGAAACAACGTTAATCCGATTTATCAATAATAATTATTGATAGATTATTTATTTAAATAATTTAAATATTTACCAATAATAAATTATTATTATTATGAATTATAGGCAAACAAAAAGAAGTTAAACACTGTAGTTAACGTATCCAGCGAGACGCTGATGTAAACAAGGAGGTCAGGAGGATTAACTGAGGCAGCTGGGGGTTATCTGAGGTAACTGAATGTTAACTCACCAGTCATAGTACTAGCTCAATACCAAGGGGCAAATACATGAATGCCTAAGTGCCCTTTCAACGATCAGACCCTGATAATGTATACATTAAATGTATGTACAAATTTTGTGAACGAGATCGAAATCCGTATATGAACTAATTTTGGTTTTCACTAGCCAGTACAATTCATGTTTACTTGCTATGATTAAATATTGTAATAACTATGTAAAAAAAAAGTTTTAACGTGCTCGGTTGTCAATGTCTTTTGAATTGTGCAGAAGCGTGTACCTATTAAACTTGATATGGAACAGGTACTAATTTAGTCCAATTGGCAAAATATCAAGCGACGATTCGGCGAGGTATTCGATTAAAAATCCATTTCACCTGTGGAAGGGGGCTGCATTTGATCGATAATTATGTATCCAACGAATTGCTCGCATGAAAAGGTTTCCGAACAAAAGATAATGGAAACACATTGAAGTTCGGTGCCTTTATTCATTCATTCCGGGACGATCGTTCGGAGTAGGTGGGAAACAAAAGGCGAAATTGGATTGACTTTGGTATTTTCCGTGGTAAATTCGAAGCTCCATCGAGTTTTATCCGTAACCATCTGACGGATGAAACGGGCATCAAGTTCCCGACTAGTCAGTTGGGGATGTAAACTCAATTATTTTAGATTAAAGGCGAGTTATGGTTAACCTGACCATACGCCCAGTGTCACCGCAAGAGGCTTCGGGACGACAAATTGTCCCGTTTTCTCAAATCATACAAGATCTTCCACCAGACACTTTTTCCCCCATGACTCAAATTTCTACTTTCTGCATTCAGCAAAGTTCTTCTAACATTCCTGCAACAGAAGCAGCATTGAAAATTAACGAACAGTAAGATACTTTGGGTCAAAAAGAGACTAATCAGTTTCTTCTTGAACAACAGTGGATGAAAAGTGATATTTCGCTAATGTCTCCGCACATCACACCACAAGAAGTTACCTAATAGAATAATCTAAATTTTTCAATGCACCTGTAGAAAGACTCTTTGAAAAGTGGCTATCCTGGGGGTGAAAACCCTGAAGAAACGCTACCCCAGGAAAGGCGAGAGCTAGTTAGTTTGGGGGATGATAGTTGTGAGGCCGAACAATTTTGTATTTTGATAAATAAAATGAAACTTATTAAAAATGTGATTTTTCTCATTAAATCACATTTCTCATAGCCAAAAAGTAAACAAGTGATAACTAGAAGACGCTAAGAAACAAGAAGAAGCTAAGAAGATAACAGTTGTTGTTGTTGGTTGCTTTGATGATAGGTAGGTTGGCAGCTGGCGTGGTAGATGAAAATCCTCACATCTGGAGTCTCACGTAGGTAGATAACACCTATTCTGTAGTAATTAGGCAGGTACTTACCTATCCTGCCCTGAAATACGGGACAAAGCGTCCCGGGAAGCGTTTCGCCGGGACATGGAACAAATGGACAAAATAAGGGACTGTCCCGTAAAATACGGTACGGTTGGCAACCCTGGCTGAGACGGACCGCTGTTGAAAGACGGAGCTGAAACCGGTCATAGTAAATCGAATAAAATCGGCCGCCCTAAATCGAAGAAACTATTCACGAATACCTTAACCACACAGAATAATTTGCAGGATCTTAAGAGTGGGGATGAAATAATGACTACAGTTGAATAGCATCAGCCGTCGAAACAGACAGTGGACAATGGCCTGCAGGTGGTCTACAGAATTGTGATAATTGTGAGGCGAGAATTTGATGGAATACAGTAATAGTAATATAAGAGTTTTTGTATTCGATTTCATTGTACATAACTTGGGCCATTCATCGTAACAAGACTAATGATAGTCACTTCCCATTAAGAAACCCATCAGTGTTGGTTTCAGTGGTGTTTTGAACGTTTTTTGAAAGCTATTATGCCATGGCAGTCCTCAAACGGCACTCGAATCCTGAGAATGTCAGGAGGGTGTCGTTAGAGTTGGATGAGAACTATTCACCTGAAGATTTAGGAAAAGAAGATTTAGATTTCAAAGATGAACTGATTTCTTGCTTGAAAAAAAAATATTTAAAATGTAATACTTATAATAATTTTATATTATATTTTAAATATATTATATTGCATTGCTACAGACATTGTGCATTACTTCAAATTATTTAGTGATGTTGGTTAATCGCTATTTTACATGAAGTCTTTGCATTTTTCTGTACTTCATAAGTTTTATAATGGGATGGCAGCCTCATTAAATGAACAAATTTCGTTCTGTTCTGGGCTCCCAATGAAACTTGTGATTTTCCAGTTCCAATGAGGGTTCAACCGTAAATTTCCTTTTGCCTAGTTTTGAAATCTATAATTAGTGATCGAGATTTGAAGAGATTCCAAGAGAAAAACCTGCATTATTTTCGTTTCTGAATTTCTATTGATTTTTTTTTCTTATTACCTCGAACCCTTCCACAGCTTTTCCAAGCATTTTCAAACTTCGGATACCAACAAAGCGGATACAACATCGGAGTTCTCCTTCTCTGCAGCGGTCGTCGATTAAAAAGAGCGCTGAAAAGTTTTCCGAGTAAGAATAAATGGGTGGGATGGAGAATGTGGCAAAATGCCTAGTGGGGAGTTCGAATACTGATCACGTCGTTTCGTCGAATATCCTCTATCAACCCATTCATACTCTCATCACGTAGTGAACTCGTATCGAGTACTTCGCGGAGATAGTCTTCAAAGATTTCCACTTATCGATTCCCGCTAAATGAGATGTCCGAGAAGCGTAACATGGATGTGGAAATGAAAAGAACGCAAAAAACCTCGAGTGAACGAGAATCGTTAAATTAAAACATCAACATGAGCAGACATCAACAGACATAAATATCTAAATCTAGTTCCACCGGCACGGAACTGCCCATTAAGACCTTTTTCAATGCAATAAGTACCTACATTTATAATAATGTACCTTGTATTAATGTAAGATCGTATAACGAAAAAGTACAAGACAAAGTAGTAAAATATTGAAACATTAGCACACTTGATCGGAGTGGTACTACTATTAATATTCCTCGGACAACATCAAGTCATTAAATAGGTAATAGATATCAAAGTGTTTATTTATCGAATTCCTCCCTAATATAATAATTATTAATGATGAGGGCCACCTTGTCACCTAGTAAAACTAACATACAATATTGCACCGCATCACTCCGTTATTATCGTATTGAACAGTGATCTTGACACAAAGGTGCAGAAGTACAGAAAATAATACGCCGTGGCGGAAGAGGTTTTTAATTGTTTAATTTTCACTCCGATATTACAACCTGTACAAGTTCTATATTATCAATTGGTTGGATTGTCGATCAACTTACAACGGTAATTTTATAGGTCCCTTTAAAGCAGTAATCCAGTACCAATCATTACCCCGGGAATTTATCATAATCACGATACTATGAAATTACTCAATTTGAGACAACCCATTGCAAAGAGGGGAACCAAAGCCAATTATTGCTGTTATTGCAGTACCGTATGTAGGTATTTACTATGCGTTGACATGTTGCGCGAAGCAAAACAGTGAGTGTAGCAAACCAACTGGAGATCAAATATTGAACGATGACATACAGTAGGTAGCTGGTAGGTCATTTGGGTGGCACAAGGCACACTAGGGCACATAGGATCCTTTGACATGCTATTTGCAGAGTATTAGTCATGTTTACAGGCTTCAACTGTTCCTCGAGTCTTACAGCGGCAGGAGTACCTACCCGCCTCCGTAAACACGTAGGATGTTAACGGTAGCAGGTAATTGTTCGAGAACGCCATGAGGAGCTGATTATTTATACTTGAATACCGATACACCGAGTGAATTCTACTTCGGTTGTCTCAAAATCAAACTAAGTAGGTCATTTCAAAGTGAGAGAAAGTACTTTGAAGGCAAATACGATCACAGACTAAACACGATTCGTCACTTTGATCTTAACCAAGAGGCTGAGAAGTGATTCATGGAGCTTCACTACGAGAAGCGGACATAATATTATTATGATAGTGGACATATTATGCACCCAAGTTCCCCTTCCAGACTTCACAAACAATAAATGAGCGACAAAATGCATATAATCAGAATTTGTTGGTTTTCCGTTTCAAGATACGTAGCGTTGAACTAAAATTACGAAATTTTTTTGTCACAACCCTAGGTCAAGGGGAAGGGGTTCAAAACGAATTTTGAAATTTTGAAAATTCCAATACTCGAAAAACTCAAATGAAACGGGAAACGGTGTATTTTTTATTTCATATTTAGATAGAGTTTATTTTTTAGAATTTTTTAAGATCATCGGCAGCTTTGTACGACCAGCCGTTCGGTCAAAACGAATTTTTGAAAATTCCAATACTCGAAAAATTCAAATGTAACGGTGTATTATTTATTTCATATTTAAATAGAGTTTATTGACATTTTATGTCTTTACTCTGGCACATAACTCGAAAAACGTCACACGAAAAGCGTCACACGAAATCGTCACGAAAATTTCTGATGATTTTCGCTTACAACCGATTCGTTGCTACGGAACTTTATCTCCGCCAGTTATCATCGTACAAAAATCGTTCACCACTCGTTGGATAGCTCTCGATTTACCTAACCATATTACGTTAACCACTGCGGAGTGCGTGGCCGACAAGCTGCGGTATGAGCGTGATTGTTTAAATAATTGTTTACACACAGGTGATCATTCTCAATAATTTATATTGTCAACACGAATGCAAGCTTCATAATTTAAACTATAATTCAAAGGCCCCTGAATGTATTCTTTAAAGACATAAAATGTCCCAATGTGTTGCAGACTCGTATGCAAGCATTTTTTTCTTCAAAAAAATTTTTTTCTTCAGCATTTTTTCCCTTAAGCATTTTTTTCTTCAGCAAAACTTCATAAATCTATTTACATAGTTTTTGACATTTTCATGTCTTTGCTTTGGCACATAAACTGAAACGGGGAAAATTTGTTCCCTTGATTCACCCTTTCCCTCAGATCACGTCAGAACACAAGCGACAGGCTGGCCACTACGTCAGACGCACCTATGACGCACGAGCGTATGACGTCAGACGGCTGGCAGGTGGCCAACAAGTACGTCAGAGCCTATGACGCACTAGCGTATGACGTAAGACGGCTGGCAGGAGACCAACTAGTACGTCAGAGCCTATGACGCAAGAGCGTGTGACGTCAGACGGCTGGCAGGAAGCCAACTAGTACGTCACAGCCTATGCCATAAGAGCCTATGACGTCATAGGGCTGGCAGGCTAGGTGATCGGGTTTTAACAAGCCTCTGCAATTCCGCGCCTTCATTTTGCATTCATTTACATCTTCACGTTGAAAAATCCTTCATCTTGTCGCTAATTTTTCATTTTTTGGATTTTCACGTGTGAATTTCCCTCGTTTTTCATCAATTTTTTTGTGTAGGCTCTCTCGGGGAAGTGAAATAAATTTTCGGGAAGATTACGTGAAGTTTTCGCTCCAACACAGCTCTTCTTTTTCGCGCCACCCCTCTTTTTTGGGGGTTCGGAATCACAACCGAACTACAGAATGCTCCATCTTAGGAATTGCGATGAAAAACCAACCTAGGGTGACGGGCTGCGAACACTAATTCACGCAGGGGTCTAGTTTTCATGGGTTTTCGCCCGGTGGAAACGCAAAAGATGGCCCGTTCTTCCCCTGTACACGTTTTTTCAAACGCATTTCTCGACCGTTAGGACCCGTTTTTCCCCTGATTTGGGGCGACCATTGAACTCGCCATGCCAAAATCTATCACAAACCGCCTTTTACTCATTTCTCGCAAAAATTCGAGTTAGCCCGTTTTTCCCCTGTGGTCTTCAATTGTCCGTTGCTGTCTATTGGTATCCGTGTTGGTAGGTTTTTATTTTATTTCATAAATTAGATGTAGAAGCCCCTCACCTGATCCTAGGCCTATTGAATAGGCCCTATTCTACATAAAGTATAAGGCGTAAGGAGGCTACACACCAAATTAAAATTTCATAGAATGAATAGCATAGAAATTTGCTTTAGGTGCCACTCAGCAGATCCGGGGCCTGGGCAGCGTCAAGTTGAAGTCCAGACCAAATTGCCCGTTGCTGTTTAATGGTATCGCATTACATTTTTTCCGTGTAGCAAAATTTCGCATGACCCCAGCGGTAAGAAACATCCATGTCAAAACATCTAGATTTTGTTAAAAAGTGGGTTGAGATGAAGCATTTTGCCGCCGGGGCGTATTAAATGTTGAATGTGGGGGAAACCATTGCTTGGAATGAGGGTACCTACTCTTTTATTGCAGTGAACAGTGAAGTGTACAGTGAAACCTCTCGTTTTCAACGACATTTGACGAGCCCGGTAAATCGTTTTGGGCGGAAAGTAGAAGGGGAAATGAGAGGATCCCCTTTCATCCTTTATGAGAAAAATATCGACAACTCCTTGCTTTGATATCTGTTTGCACCGTCGTCTAAATTAATCCTTACCGCCCACAACAAAGGGTTTCAATCCACTTTGTTCGAACCGAACAGAAACGCCGTTGTTCTAGCTTATAACGCGGTGTTTGTCGGAAAAGGGAAATACTGTTTCCAATTAAGGCAGAGGAATTCGCGGTGAGAGGTAGGAGTCTACCGGTGTTTATGCCGGTAACACGGAGTTTCTCGCCCCAGTTCCGATCTTCATTTCAGTCTTGAGACGGCCCTTGATCGGTTGATGCTTGAACCGCAAATGACAGCTCGTTATAGACGATCAAGTCTGAGAGTTAATCAACACAAAAGTCAAATCAAGACTTCGATAAGGACAGTCGATTCGAATAAGCTGTCAGCCTGATGTCACACCTAAACCAAACTACGAAGATCGTTCCTTTGAGTGGGCTGAGAGTAGTGTGGTTTCTTCGCCAAGTGTAATACTCGTATAACGATAATGTACCGACTTACCTTCACGGGTATCGTTTTCCACGATTTTTGGGTCGGGTAGACCGAGTTTTCAGTCAATTTCGACCTAAGATTGACAAGTTAAGGTATTAGTCCCTAGTAATAAATTTGGGGAATTTCGAAAAATTTGGGAAAACTGCTGAAATCACCTAAAATTTGTATTGTAACAGGAAGTAGGTAGTACTGACTGATGTTTTCGAGCGAGGAACAAATTGCGAGTCCATTCAGACGCAAGGATAAAGACATTTTCTTCATTTAATGAAGATTTAGCGGAGTTTTTTTTTTAGGTTTATCGTGAAGGGCTACTTTTTGATTTCGACCAACGTTTTCAGAATTGGGGCATAATCGAAGGTTCGTTTTAGATATTTTCACTACAAAAATAAGCCCGCGAGTAACGACTTTGCGGAGTTTTAAGATAAGGATGAGGAATCTTGTAAAAATCGTGGATGTGGTACAACAACATAGTCTCTTACGAGTGCTCATGCCCCGCAAATGAAGGGGTTACGCCTTCATCAGCCAGTATACCCAGAGTTTTAATGTACAATATGTCCACATATTGTGAGATAATCTTATGCAAAATATAGGTAGGTAAACGATTAATAATTAACGCCAGACTACATATATGGCTATCCCATTTCAATTGTGCATCAATGGTCAATTTTCTTAGCTTAGGCGCCAGACTAGATATACGGCTATCCCATTTAAATTGTGCATCTAGAATAATTCGTACAGTACAGTACTAACTTACTCCTATGATTTACGAACCAAACTGTTAGGATCTAATAATAATGCTTTTAAGTTTAAATAATTGAAGGAATATTATTTTCAACATCTTGTAAATTCTATGTAGGTAGATTGAAGATACCGAATAACTATTTTTATAAAATTTTTGTCTGTGTGACTTTCACTTTGTTGTGCTTCTCTTTTGTTGGCGGGACGGACTCATCTCCTACCGCGGGCAGTAGCACATATTGGGAACTAAAAGTTTTATTTGTAAATATGCTATTATTGTCTTTCACTGTAGCTAATGTACTTATCTATTATTTTTATTTATTTATTTATTTTTTTTGAAAAAAAATCTTTATAAGGATTCTTTAGTTCTTAGGATGACCTCGAGTCATTTTCTGGATTATCTAGTGCAAGGATCGAACCTCTGAGGGGCTGTAGCTCTGGATCTGCCACTCGTAGGTACGACGCCACAATGTGGGCGCATAACTCTGAAGGATGTCGTCAGTTACGTACCATAAAGTCAACTAATGGAGGCAACATGTGGTGAACGCATTCAAGTCGTAACGAGCGACAAACGCCGCCAAAGTGTATCTGACGCCTTCTAATAACATCTAGAGGTAACGCGTGATGTTATCGATAAAACGCTTCCCAAAACGCTCTCGGCAGTAAGTTTTGATTCCGATTACAGATCCCCGTCCCTTCCAGAACGGACGTCTCTCCGATCGGGGTTACGCCGTTGTGCCCGGGACCGTTGGCGTTATATTGGCGTTTATCCGGCCGGGAAACTGCGGCGACCTTTTCACGACCGCCCGCCTCACATAAACCTGTTTATGTTTTTCTTTTTTCTTTCTTTTTTTTTCTTCTTTTTTCTTCTTCGAAACGTGACAACGCCTGGCTCGAGTCCACTTTGCCGGGATGTTCTCGGTTAATCGAGGGACGGCCTCTTCCTTGAGTACCCTTTTAGAAAGAGACCGGTCTCCTACACGACAGTTTCCCCTTATCAAAATCAGTGTGGGCTAGAGGCATTTTCGCCCGTAAGTACTTACCTACAGTATTTTTTCACGATGTAAATTCACTGGAGATCATCGCCTTCCATTCATGTATGTGTCTGTGTACAGTTTTGGGGAAAGATGGCGAAATTAAGGTACGAGTATTATGACCCTCTGGAAAGCTCTTCTATAGACAGGTGACAATTACCGCATCTACAGCTCTGAATGTTTCTACAACTGTTTATTATTCTCTATCTAGATCGCTGTTCTGTAGGTATACAAGATCATTGTGAGTCCCGAAATACGACATGATACGAAATAATTTCAGCACCATCTCAATCTACGACGAATACGATTTAGTTGAAATAGAACTAATAAGTGATTTTTATGTGAATTAGATCACTCGCGACGAGGTTGTGGAAACCCATTTCAATAAAAAACGGAGGTATAGAGTGAGAGAGTATATTTCCACGAAAAATAATGAGAACAATTGTTAAATCGATTTCGACGATAAGGTCATCATCAGTAACAAACATGAACTGAAGGTACATCATGAAATACAGCTTATATAGTAGCAGAAGTGAAAGGTATCATCCAATCGGATTGAAGCAGGTTACAGTGAAGGGAGAACTTAATCCTATTGGCTCAGAGAAGTGAAAGGGATTGGGCGGATCAACAAATGCCAATTAAGGCAGTATGTAGAATTCCCTCATTTTTGTCCAAAGGGAGGTATGTTGGATGTACTTGAAAAATTCGAAATTCTTAAGAGTCTGTTAAATGTCTAAATGAGGTTATCCCTCAACATATTTCACCGTTAATAGGTTCATTCCCGCAATAGCTTGGTTCCCCCACCCCCTTCACAATGTTACCCTCACCATTGTTTGAGCTCCCTTTCACTTTGTCTGCCTTAATAATTAATTATTGGCATTTGTTGATCCGCCCAATCCCTTTCACTTCTCTGAGCCAATAGGATTTAGGTTCTCTCTTCATTGTAACCTGCTTCAATCCGATTGGATGATACCTTTCACTTCTGGTACTATCCTATAAGCTGTATTTCATGATGTACCTTCAGTTCATGTTTGTTACTGATGATGACCTAATCGTAGAAATCGATTTAACAATTGTTCTCATTATTTTTCGTGGAAATAGACTCTCTCACTCTATGCCTCCGTTTTTTATTGATTTTTATGTCTTAAATGTACGTACTTATTTGGTTCATAAAACTTGGTCTCGTTCATGTTGATTCTCCATTGCGCAGTCCATCTTTATATTATGGAGAGTGGTTTAGTTTACTAGTAGTAACGGATTCACTGTTGTCCCCACCATAAGCCAGGATTGCGGTGTCACCTGCTTGGTTTCTTCTTTTGGCAGTTCAGAAGTGTTGATCAAATAGAGTGGAGGTCCCAACACACCGCCTTGGGTACTTCAGCTCTGTCCTCTTTTACCTCTGAGTAGGCGTCTTCCTGTGTACAACAATGCAAGCCTCGGATAGGAGCCTTACAAGTAATGATGTAGCGATGGATCTCTTTATGGTTGACTTGAGTACACGATATACATGGTTGGTTGTTTCCATTTCTCTTAAAATCACTGGGCTACCGATAGAAAAGTAACCTACTATCGACGTTCCAGTGTATCGATATCCGCCTCTACTAGAGACCGATGCAAACCGTCCAAATAAGAAGAGTTTTGAATGTTCAATCATCCTGCATGGTAATCACATTTACCCAAATCGTATTCCTCCTTGTCGAATAGACTTCAACCAATTCACCTACGTTATGCGAGTTAAAAGGCCCGGCAGACCGCCGGAGTTTACTTGATTGGTTGGCCCCGAGGATCTTTCGGGTGCCCCCAAGGAACGGGATAAGAATCCCAAATGAGATCAAGAGTTTTCTCCAGTGATGAGAGACCGCCCCCGTTGGAACGGACCCGGGGAATTCGTCCGGTGGAAAGAGAATGAGAGAGAGAGGGAAACACTCCCGCTCAATTAGGCTTTATCAGCCCTCGCCTTTTCCGAGCTACGGGTTTCTTTCTCTTCTGACTTTACGGTAATATTAGTTATCGAGTGATTCAATTTTCCCTCAGACCGTCGCGTTGTTTGGATCTCTGGGGCCCATCTCAGCAATATCCTTTTCCCTTGTGTTACTCAAGCGGACGGATCCTCCCTTCCAAGCAAATAGCCTGGAGCGAGGTTTTCTGTATTCCTTGCAATTTTCCTTCGGCTCGTATCGTGTATGAAAAGACTCAAATCCATAGGTAAACAATATAATTTATTCTCTTTCGCCATCACTTTAGCCAGTGTTATCGTATGAAGATAAAAGAAAGCTCATTCCCATTATCGCTTCCCAATATACTTTATCTTTTCAGTGATAAAAACCTAAATTAGAAATTCTTTTTCTGTGTGTAGGTGTATCATTAAACTTAAAATATCAACTCACACAACTCCGGTTTAATTCATAATTTCCTAAAAATACACCTCCTGATGAAATTCTCTTATATCAGCTCATCCACTTGCTCTCACTACCTACCACATTTTGGGGAATCGATTGAGGTGTTATCAGACGTCCGACTGTCGGGCATCAAGTTTTACAATACTATTAACCTCTATAATAATCTTATTAAACTATATAAGAACTCTCATAATTAATAACGTCTGAAATTTTCTTAAATAATTCGTTTTTTACAGGGTGGGGCATAAGGTGTCACTCGGTTTTGAAGGGCTGTTAAATACTCAATTCAGAGAAATGAATGTTTTGTATTTAATACCGTTTTTTCCATCAACTTTTGAAAGTTACAGCAAGATGGCTGCATTTGGCAGTGGTGCACTGATGACTTTCCATTGGTTTTCTGCACATCTGAATAGGTCAAACCCTGATTTCCTCCTCAATTTTTGTCTTAAGCTCTTCCAGAGTTTGGGGTCAATGTTTTAACGATTTTTTCCTTCAGGTAGTCCCACAGAAAAATTATCCTCCAATCAGGTGATCGCCCACCCCACAACGCCCTTCTGAGAGACCAGTCATGGGGGGAACATTTGCCTCAATTCAACCATTGAAATGCGAGATGTACCTATGGGCTGTAGCATGTAGTCTTGTTGAAACGAGATGTGTCCCATATTACTAGTAGTTTCCTCCCTTATTTCTTCGTGCAGAGCGTCTTGGCGACTGTTCAATAGAAACTCTTACCCTGTTCGGGTGTTCTCACTATTAGAGGTCTTCCAGTTGTCGCTGTGGACTCCTGTGGAAGAAAAATGCGCACTGCAAATCTACGATGCAAAACCACAGTGGCTACTGAAAACGGGAAAATGTAACGGTCACAACAAGAGCCCTCGCATTGTCCTATGCCCACCACAGGCCGAGCCCTTCATAAACAGTTGATATCTTTTGCCCCATTACCGGAGCGATTTGAATAAAATCTAAACATTTCGACATCTCGGTTCAACTTGCAGAGATCCTGAACATTCCATTGCAGGGCTGCAGCTTTTGAACTGACAGTAGCACCAGAGTGGCCTCATTGAACTCTTCTGTGCTTCCAAATCATTCATTGAAGTCATTTTATGGACATTCCATTAAGCTGACTCATAAGTTCTACATACATCAAAATCTATTTGTTGATGAATACGTGAGATGCAGAATACTATTGTGATTTTTATTTCTATGCACAAATATTCTCTTCATTTCTTGTATGTATGATCACCATCCGCTTGGGGAGGCTCGGGTGTAGGTTTCGAGGCAATGATAAAACTCAAAGTCTCGCCTTCAATTCAAGCCAGTTTTTTCAGCAAAAACAAATAATTTTGACATTCTAGAATATCCAGGAATTTTGGACTCTTGCGTTCAAGGTGTTGTGTAATCTTCAACCCCCCACGCTCGTAGCTTCTCTAGTTAGTTTCCGGCGGGATTATCAGTTTATGACATTCGTGATTGATTTTTGTCGTGACGGATATGTATTAATATAGTGAGACGTCCTCTTCATTCCAACCATATTGGATGTGCGACTGACAACAAAGGCCTCGACTACAGGATTTTCATCGTGACGTGAACACGGTCGGTGAACCGGTGCCCCGCCGTGATGCTGACCCCATAAATCTATCGCGATTGACAGAAATATCTTTGTCCCACTTCCACCCCTTCCCTCCCCTTTCTTCTCTATATATCATCCTTCTCCTGTCAACTCTATAGAGACACATAATAATCCTCTATTCCGAAGTCTTCACTAGTTGATACCAGCTTCATCATCCGGTCCCGTTCTTTTTTTCCTCCTCCGCGCGGAAGGGCGTATCCAAGAACTTTGTCATTACTGAGGCGTTTTGCCCGCGTCCATATATCTTTTTAAGGGAGCTGATCGATTTCCTTTTGTTATACACTTCCCCTAAAAAGTATTGGAAAGACTTTTGGCGATACTTTCCCCGGTTGATGGTTCTATTTTACATCACCATTGGAGGCTAAATGCATTGAGGAGAAATATTATTTCGAATCCAACAAGTCGACAAAACACGACTTCCCCAGTATTCAAGTGCAGAACCTATTTATTCGTACTAGAAGTTACAAAACCTCTGCCAAGTTTTGGAACAGAGTGGGTCCCTCACGTTATATTCATGTTAATGTGGTTACTGAATGAATACCGTGCAAAAACATACGCAGTCACCGGAATTCTTTCGAGAACATAAATATTTTATATACCTACGTTCTCAGCAAAAGAACAAACTGAAGAAGTTTCAGATCACAGTTGACCACAGCGTTTGAGTAGACGACATTTCAAAGTTGTCTATAACAAGAAAATAACGCTTATGAACTTATCTGGATCGGTGTTTCGGTTGTTTCACTCCAAGTCAAACCAGTCGCCAAACGCAGAGCGTAATACAGAACCAACCTATCCATATAATATATATACATTCGAAGGAATGTCCAACAAATTTCTGGAGTAAATTCAATCAAAATTTGAACGTGTGGTGCTTTTTGACCTCAGCGATTGATGCTCTCCAACTTCCATTGTATAAGTTTTTTCAATTGAAGACACAGAAAAGTCACTACTTGTCAACTTATCACCAAGTTAACAAGTTTAAGTTGGAAAAAATCGTCTTTTTTGAGACCATGTTTTGCGAATTAACGTGGAAGTTGACTGGTCAACCCCTCCATCGGACAGACGCTGGACCACGAAAATGACCAGACATGAAATGACAACCTGATATTCATAGTGTACCATCAGGAAAACAATCATAACTCCTAAATCTTTTCACTATAATCGGTCAAATAGAATCAGAATTGCCGCAATGATGATTTGTCATTTTTTTGAAGACATTTACTGTTGGACAAGGGTTGTATCCGTCTTCTACTTTTATAGATAATTCTAATAGATTTCTCTTTCATATCGATCTGATGAAAACATGGTTTCACAGAGACTCGAGACTCGCAAAAAATTGGCAGTCGAAGTAGCCAAAACTGGGTATGGGGGTGAATAGCTACAAAACTGAAACGGGATGCAACTCAGTTTAGTTGCTTTGTGATTAGAACGTGGAACTTACTACTCTCAGCTGGAACAAGCCTATCATTGATCACTGACGTAATATATTAATATAATACACATTTTATTACCAAATCATTTTGATCTTCTCTTCTTAGTAGAATTCTCATGGTGTGTAATGCACGGAATGGTTTGACCGTTGATCTCTAATTTTTTTTACTGTTGACCCCGTTCAAAAGCCTTCACTCACAAACGAATGGAATTCAAAAATTCAAATCCCTTGAAGTCGGAAATGCTCAACCTCGTGACGTCTGCCATTTCCGATGAAGCCTTCGTTGAAAAACATTCCCCATTATACTGGTGGCGGTCTTTGAGCGCGACTAGATTTGACCCTCATCTTTGTGTCCGTTCCATATTCAATGAGCCGTGTCACATTCGCTTCCAATAAAGTCTCGTTCGGCACCACTGAATATCTGAAAGGAAGATGAGTCAACGGTGGGTATAAGTAACAAAACGAAAGTATTCTAGGGGAACGTATTCTGAAGTATTCACGCCAGTCGCTCGATAAATGTTCTGTTGAAATAACCTGAAAATGCTCCAATGCAAATAACTAAATGTGAAAGTAAATTCATGCAGCTATAGCTATATACGCCCTAAAAGGCTTTTGGACAGAAAAAAATGTAGATCTGCTCAGTTGGCCACGATTCTGGGAGCGGAGATCCGGCAGACGGTTAAAATTAAAGGATTTTATATTATAAGTATCCTTTATATTATAGGATCTTATAGTATTGACACATTAAGTTAAACTTTTGGAAAATATATTTAAACTTTTGACAGATAAATTTAAACCTTCGACAAATAGATTTCAACATTCGACAAATAGATTTCAACTATTGACAGATAAATTTAATCTTTTGACAAATGGACTTCAACTTTGGACAAATAGATTTCAACTATTTATACATATTAGCGATTTCAGGGCTGCGTTCTTGCTATTCAAGGCACCTACGTTCGTCGCATAGGTAAACCTTCGCTGTGTCTGCGGGCGAGGGGTTTGAATCTCTTCTGCATGGGTGGCATAATCTCTAATCATAGCACTTTCAAGGTCTCACTGTGTTCGTATTTTTTGAATAGTGACGTGTTCATCACAAAACAGCCGTGATGAGTGATTCAGATTCTGTTTTCAATTCACCTGTTTTAGGTCCTTCCAGTAGATACCATCGAAAGTGTGGCCTCCGAAACTCAAAATGACTGTTCCAATTACGTCATGGATATGTTTTTAACGTTACCATCTGCAGCAGCTGGACATCCACTTCATTGAAATTCGTTTTCAGAACTCGTTAATTTTGTGATTTGGTTAATTTTCTTATTTCTTTCTTCGTTCCGCTTGAAGTTGAAATCTATTTGTCCAAAGTTGAAGTCCATTTGTCAAAAGATTAAATTTATCTGTCAATAGTTGAAATCTATTTGTCGAAAGTTGAAATCTATTTGTCGAAGGTTTAAATTTATCTGTCAAAAGTTTAAATATATTTGTCAAAAGTTTAACTTAATGTGTCAATACTATATACCTATTATAGGTACCAATAAACAATATTCCTGTACCAATAAACCAGATCCTTTATAAATTTTTAAGATCTATATGATTTTAAAAAATTACAGGGAGTAAAATTACTCGTTTCATTAACATCTTTTGATGTCGTCTCGATATGATTGTTTAATCAAATACGTATTAACGTTTGTACTACGCCTTCTGGATGGCCGACCAAATTGAGCCATGAGCAGCGGGCCGGATGAAACTGACTAAACCAAATTCGGTTTCTCTGATGTCGACCCCTTTGAACTTGAAATGGATGAGACATCACAAATACCCGTCAGTAATTAACAGAACGGCCACTGTATGTATGTAAAGCCCGCCAGATTGGAACATCCTATGACCGATTCGGTTCACAGCCGAAATCCGTCGGCTACGCTGGTTCCGTATGATGGGCGCTTTGAACGCCCAACCCCCTTCACCAATGGGCAACTGATCATTTTAATATCAGTCAAAAGGAACTAAATACGAATGAGGGAGTAGCCCGGCGTGTAAATTACATTTGACTCAAACAGCTATATCTGGACGTTTTCAGCGACAAACGCTAAGCCTCCGCGTCTCTCAAGCTAATCCCCCAGTGCCAAAATGCGGCCAAGTCCTCGTTTTTCCGGAGTGGGGGGGGGGCTCTCAACAGAAAAGTTTTCCCTCTCTCAAATGCCCGTTATCCGGAAAATCCGGAAATTGATTTCCCGCGGTCCGGTTTTCATTCCATCGGCAACGTGCCCACTGCAATGTGTAATGGGTTCGCGTGGATTATCTGATACGATTAGGCTCAGAAATCACCGCCTTCCGCTCGTATTCCCTGGATTCGCCTTTAGGTTTAGTTGCTAACTACTGGTTTTAATCTCTTCCGACGGGAGTGAAACAATTTTTTTCTGTACTCCCACGTCCTAAAATAACGATAAATCCGGTGAATCCGGAATTACTGGCGCTACAGCGTTACTGCTAGTTGCCCTTTAAATAATCTTTCTATCAAACACCAAAAACACCCGAATCTATTCAAATTTGTAAAAAAAGAAAAAAGAAAAAGAACTTGGACCTGAAGCCTGGTTCACATGCAGCGTTTAGTGCGGTTGCGGTTATACTGTTGTGGGTTTAAAATGTATTAAATATAATATCCATGACAACTATATCCATGTTGGAATAATAACATATAATTATTTATAATAACTTATACTTTATACAAAATATAAGCAAACTCACACTTCAACGAAATGGTAACGTGCCCATCACTTTTTGAGGCAAAAACGCACAACGGCTCTTGACGCACAAGAGTTTCAAGTATTATCCAATTATCTAGAAAAAATTATTATTAAATGATCAAATTATTAAATTATCTAAATCATCATCCATTATCAAAAGTTTCAAGTATCACCGTCTGCCTATTCCAGAGCATAATCGTTGTTTAGATTCCTGGGAATAAGGTGGTTTAAACAACAATTGTTGGTTGAACGTGGAGAACTCGCTCGTGCACTCCCGACGTTCTCTTAGCGGGAATTATTCGTTCAGAGGAATATCAACATCTGAACCAAAACACACACAAAGGCAGGAAGCATAAGGCTAATGACCCAACCCAATGAGGGGAAGGGTCTAAACGAGACTCGAATTTCCCAACGGTATCGTAAGGTCGAATGGACGATGTTGAAAAACTAGGGAGTAGAAGGAGTTTCTGGATAATGTAATAAGAATAGAGTAAGTTTATGAGAACATCAGCAATGAGGGAAAGTTAAGGAATAGATGAAGCCGTTTCAACAGCTCTTCGATCGATTCGTCTCTGAACCTGGCATAACCCGTTGATCTCTCAACAATCGGAAAAACTTAGAAAAAGGATTAACCACTTAGAAATCGAGTCGGGGTGTTCGTAACTGCTCAACTTTTAAGATTGGAGCCACTAATGACTCAGACGATCCGTTTCTAGTTGCTACTTGAGATATAAATGGTTATTGAGAGAAAAACTGGTATTCCGACAATGTTCTAACTCTTCGTTTGCGAAATTGAATCCTTCATTGTTTCCAAATAACTCACAACACTTATATTTCACTATATTTGACTCTTTGGACCTCGCTTTCTGGGTTATTTTGATGAGGATTGCAAATTGAATATTATGGGATACACCTGTAGTTAAAAGTAAATTACGTTACATGAAATTCCTAACCTCAATCTAATTTCTACAACTTCGAGCTACCGTCAATCATGAATTGGGAGGGTTGACAAAATATTGAGTGATGAAAATTCAACTATTTTTTTGTAAGATAGTAAAATTCCTACAGTATAAAAATATCGAATGCAGTCTTCTCCAACATGTTCTTGATGCTGCTCGTACTGTAAAAGTAGTCCTTGTACTAACTTTGAAACATTTTCTGAAACGGCTCATTATGTAAAGGAGCCCTGGGGGCATCAAACTTACTGAGTTTCTTCGTTGAACAACTGCAAACATCCTCACTCATCGTTTTCAGCTTCTACCGAGGGGTTGCAGGAGCACGAAGGACGAGGTTGTACCTAAAGGAAGGAGCGACATCCAGCCAAAATTAAAAGTTGCAGCATGAATATAAGAGCGAATTTTCGTAGAAATAACTGGTTTAATGCCTCCGTTTTAGTGGTTTTACTACAAAATTCGTCTCTATTTTTTGCCGAGTAATAGGTAAGTACTTCAGTTTATAGATTTTTCAAGGCTGGACACGATGTTTTTCTTTTTAATAATCGATATACAGGGTGTTTCATTTCGTGACGGTCACAGGCTGGGAATCGATTCAATAGCTAATTTCAGGTCTAAAATTGAAAAAAATCCATTTTTTAGCTGAGTAAAAAATGAATTGCTACAGGACATTGTCGACCAGAAATTAGCTATTGAATCGACTCCTAGCCTGTGACCGTCACGAAATGAAACACCCTGTATATCCCTTGAAAATTCGCTGGATCCGACGAGTTCATCCAAATCTGAAATTATAATTGAAATCGTATTATCATTTCTGCAGTAGCTAACACTTTTGTATGGACGTTTCATAACCCACATGGGTTAAATTAAATTGAATAGTGATTAATTCAACGAACAGCTTTTATCTTTAAGTCTCTACTTTCGATCCAAAACATTTAAAACATTCACGCTAATAGCCCGTTGAGCCTCTACGTGAACCTAGCTTGACATAGGAAGGGACGCAAAATTGGAAATGTTCAAAACGTCATATTCGGCCATTTGAAATACAACGGTTAGTACAGTTTTGTAAAAATGTTAATCGATTTTGACCAATTTTTAATTGATCAATACTCATACTTGGGAACAGCTGGTTCAAACACGTGGTTATTCGAAATTTTGATGGAAGGTAGGAACCTTCTTCCATAGATAGATCTATTTTGTAATTATATAATTTATGGGTTTTTTATGGGCAATAATCTACCACTATCTATAGTGGTAGATTATTGCCCATAAAAAAACCATAAATTATATAATTACAAATGAATTGTGAATTATTTACCTCGTAATTCATAATTGATATAAATAAATCTATACATATTAGGTCTGCTTGGAATTTAGTTGGAACTAGAAACAAGCAAGGTCATTTGGTGTCCTCGAACGAACCATATTTCAGCTTATTACTCAAATTATTTCGTGTAATATTGAAACTCACAAGATACCTAGTTTGCACAGAACAGTGATGAACTGTTGTGGAGAAATGTACAGCGTTTTGCAATTGTTACGCACAAGGAAACTTTCGTAATAAGGAAAAGTTGTTTGACTCGTTTCATTTTCATGCACGGGGTCGAATATTCTTTGATGTTACTACGTGTGGGAGATGGGCTATCCACGGAATTGAGTTGGAGAAATAGCTTTTTGATGTCAAGCTACGGTTTTGCTATAGAATCGAACTATAGCGTTGTAGTTCAATAGATATCACTCTTTGAAATAGGTATTTCGCTGTAGTCCGTGACCAGACTGGTTCAGTTTATTGAACAAAAGAGGAACCCGCCAACGTCTCTCCTCCTCTGCACCTTGATAAATCATGATATGAACCCACCAACTTCTCGTCTCCTGCGAGGCTGAGATAAGGAAGGGAAGCTGCTGTGTGCAACGAGAGGGTCGACCGGAACGGAATTGGGGGTGAGTGAAAATGACTTTTCTCGAGGAATGCGTCCCATCCCAAGTCCCCACTTTGCAGTTGAAAAGGCCAAGTTGTCTGCCGGCGGTGTCTTATGAGAGAGACGGACACCCTCGGACAACGAATGGCCCTTCGGACGAACCGACGTGCTTTCAAACAGTTGAAGGCCTTCGTTCAATTCATCGTTTGAATAAAACATTAAACGCAGCTTCCTCCTTTATGCGAGTTCTCTGTCTCACGCGTCTTTTTCTTTATTGCAGGCCGCTGACCCTTGGCCCGTTTATTTGGCGCAAGCCAAAACTGAAAGAACAACAACCACGTAAGTACCTATACAATACCTCTGTATCCCTACCACTCAATTCACAATAGTACAATGTCTGGGTACTGAAGTTACTTTGATTGCGGGCGACAAAAACTGAAAGGGGCTGCTGTATTACGCGATTTACCATTGCGCCAAGTAGAAGCTGCAAATAGTGGAGAAGTCGTATGTCAGAGGAGAACGAAATGGTCTTAAGCGCCCGTTACATTATTATTGCCGACTTTAATAGCCATACGTGTTACACTTACGCTTCATGGGCCCATGAAGTATGTATACATTGAAAAAACTCGGCGCTTCGGACCCCCCGGATCTTTTCTCTTCTATACCTACTTTGTATAGAACGAGGTATTTGCTATGCAAAACATGAATAATGTTGTTTACAGTTTTATTTACTCAGGGCTGTATCTCAGCTTCTTCGATATTTACAGCGGTTTTGGCAGTATATAATTTATGCATAAATTAAAGGCTTTCCAACGAATGGAGAACGATTTTTGTCCGTTGAAAACTAAAGAAGTTTCATTTCCCTAGAAACGGCTCAGTTGTACGTGAAAATCATTAAAAATCTTCGTGACATAATTTCGTGACTTAAACTTCGTTACGCTTTTCAACTCTGGTAGGCCACCGCAAAAACATTATTCATGTTAAAATGACATGCAATAAAGTACATCTTAATACTGAAAAAAAAGAAATTAACGTTAAAACATATCGAAGATATGTTTACTCTGCAAAATATGCAGAAATATGCAGAATACTCTGCAAATTCTGCATATTTGTGCAGATCATCCTTCTGTATAATTCAAGAAATGATAGATGAAACCGAGTGAATATTGCATCGTCATCCATCCCTTTTTTTTAATATATTCTTTATTGGCATTAGTTATACACCGTACAGCCAGAATTGATAAAAATAAATTATAAATAAATATAATTGTCAAATAAAAATAAAGATTACTTCAAATGTTCGATCAATGTCTTTAAAAAACTTGAAAATATTAAATAAACTTCAATATTTTCCGAAACTATTATTACATTGAGATCAAACGGGTTTTCCACTAACTTAGTGATAGAATTAAATAAAATTGTTCTTTCTGACCTATATTGTGGACACACCAACACAATGTGGTTCAAATCCTCACAAACACCACATTGCTCGCACTCACTATTGTTCAACACTCCGATTTTGCGCAGGTACGACCTACACAGACCATGGCCACTTCGGAGTCTGAAGAGGGTTGAATAAAAACTTTTTCCTTTGCCAGCCATGTTTTTGTACCATGGTGATGTTGGCACGGACGGGAAAAGGGTCCTATGCTGGTTCCCAGATGGATAGGCGTCGCGGTACTGCTGCCATTTTCGTTTCATTATTATTTTTGAGTGGGCTTCCATGTCTGAGTGAGGTAGGGATACAGTGGTGGGATCACCGGATAGAGCTCCTTCTTTTACCATCCATCCCTTACCCATGTTTAAAATTCGTTTTGAACTCCTTCCCCTTGACCTACGGTTATGACAAGTCTCAATGATCATAGGTAGTGAAAGTCCGAACTCTGAAATGAAATTTCGAATTTTTCGCTCAACGGTAACTGGGCTAAGCGCTAGGACAACGGGCGGTCTTTTTTTTTTTTTTTTTTTTTTTTAATTCGATTTTACGAATTTACGTATCTTGAAACGTAAACCCTCAAATTTTGAGGGGGTGCTTTTTTTAGGCGATTCCAATGGTTCATTTATCGAAGATAATAAACCGAAACGGAGGTGTCTTTCAGTTGAAGAACGGATACGAGACTATCAAGGCAAAATAGTTTATAACCATTTCAAAAGTCAACTTTTCTAAATAATGGATATGAAAGCCGCCTCCATTTATTTTTTTTCGTGTTTTGTTAGAAAAAATTAGTAAAGAACTGTCTATGTGGCTCGCCTTTTGCTTAATTCGTCATGTTAATCCCCAAAGGGGACTCCCCTCCAGTCGCTAATGGAACAATAAGTGGCCTGGGTGGATATTTTTTTTTTTAGTGAGCGCCGCAAACCAAACTTTCTGCCCGCAATATAAAAAGCCCTCTCTAGCCAGACCGGCTTAATCGAAGTCAGTTGGATTCGACTTGGTTTAAACGGGGGAAACCGCAGGGAGTATATGATTCATTTGGAGAAGTTAATTAATTTATGCAGTTTATATCCATGAAGAATGTCCCTTCGTATTAAAGCCACTTAAAATTAATTGAATTAAGTGAAGGTTCGATAAATTCAAAACTCTCTTCATTTCAGTACAGTTTAGTGTGTGTAACAGTAGTGGGTCTTTCTGTATTGAACGTTTCTCGCCACAGCACTGGTTACTAATCAACCGAAGTTTATACTGGAAGTGAGTTGGAAACTTGTGATTTCTTACAGTGGTTTGGTATTAAACATTGAGGGTGTGTTTCGAGATTAGGATTCAGTCGTTTAGTTAGAAACCTATGCTAACTAGAATGGTGGGATGAATGTCAAGGGTTAATCTAATTTTCGGAGGGTGATTGAACTGAAGACTAGAGGGCGGCGCGAGATTAGACGTTCTGCGCACAAGTATCAAGTTGATTAGAGGAAGATTAGAGGGGAGGAAATGACGTCAATGTGCTACACTGGAAGTTTCACTTAGGCTGACGGGAATGAAAGACTTAACTATGGGGCCTCTTGAAATCAAGCATCGGGAACTTCTTGATGAACAACTGATCATTTTCAGGGTTGAACCTGTTTCCATTTAGAGCTCCAGAGAGTGGCAAAAAAATCCTAATGACCGTACTGTACCGTTAACCCGCACATTTCTGTTAATGAAACGGTATCCCCATATGCGCCCAATTGAATTTTGGGGCCGTGGTAACCAATGAGAATGAAATTACGGTGGAAATGAAAGCTTGAATTGCAACAGGGAGTTGATGCATCTAGAGCGTCCAGAAGGCACTGAAACCAGTATTCGCTTATGGAAGAGAGTCAAGGGTACTGACACAGTATGGATGCTGAACTGCTGGGGAAAGAAAGTTGCTCTGTAAAATATTTGGTCCAATTTGTGAGGGTGGAAGGTGGAGAATGGGCAATTCCATTGTGTCCGAAAATTTACAATAGGACAGTATTTTTCGGTCAAGGAACGTGTGAAGATTACGAAAATAGCATGAGTTGATCAGTTTTTTCGTTAAGGGCCGGTTTCACCAAACACTCGTAACCATGGTTAAAATTAATCATTGATTTATCAAACCAGAGATTTTAATCGTTGATAAGGAGAAATGAGTTTCACCACTGTAATCAACGATTAAAAAGATTTCATAAAACGTTGTTTTAATAAAACATCGATTTAAGTTTAAACGACGATTTAGCATGGATTAGCATGGAATTAAACGGCGAATTAGCATGGATGCTATTCGATAACGACTGATAACGGCATACCGATTGTTCAATTGTGTGCGGTCCTCCCGATTTTTCTTTTTCTGCTTTCCCTATATTTTACTATTTTTCGTTTGATTGTTGTGATTGTTGATTTTTAGTTGTGATTGTTTATTGTTGATTGTTTCATTTTTAAAATTTTGTGAATCGGTTGCCTCGATGGAAGCGGCAGCGTCGCAGAAGCGGAAGAGGGAGCCGAAGTTTGAGTCAAATGAAAACCCTGTCACTTGGATACTCGATTTTATGTTCAATTTGTTCAAGAACGGATAGAACTGATGCTTTCGAGAGCCGGTACCTCACCCTGAAGTCGATTTCATCGAGGTCAAAATCATTTAGCCTCTCTCTAATCCATCGCGGCCGTCGAATTGAGAAGTCTTCATCTTCATCAATAATTTCGTCCACCAACCGAAATGCTCTAATCAATCCCCTGCTCATCATAGGTGTCAAGAATGAAAAAGAACAGAGAAACGGATCACAACAAAACTTGAGAACTGGCAAGATGGCGGAGTGGTAAATCGTTGATTTAGGGCTTAAACCAGCCAAAATCGGCTGGTTAATTTTAATCGTTGATTTATCTTCTTATCTCGTTGGTTTATTTAAAACGACGTTGGTGAAACTCGACATCGTTGTTTACCACCTAAGATCATCGATTTAATTATTAAACGTTGATTAAAAACGTTGGTGAAACCGGCCCTGAGTTTGGTAGGAAATGCAATCAAGCTAGTACTTGTTCGTACTACGCGCGCTCAAACCTTGACGTCATCGGACACCTCAAACGAGGATGGATAGTTAGTTTTAGTATCCACGATGTTTCAAGAAAAATGATCCATTCGCGTCACTCCAGCATTCTCTATTCTGCATTATCGCTTGATTATCGCCGTTCGCCATAACAAATTGATTTTCATCTCTTTCATCTCTTTTAAATGGCATCCAGCTCTAGTGTGAAAAAGCCGAGGCAAAATACTATCGAAGACGGATTTGAACCTGGTAACACAACCTTCGCTGGTAGGCGCTCTGGTAACAAGGATTGAACCTTCCGCACGCCACAGGAATCCGTGGATGCTTTATGCAGGGATTGCTTCATAATCTAGTATCCATAATGGTGAAGTTTTTGACGTCACACCCCGGTCACTCGCCCGCCTGTTTTTCAAACTACCTATTTTCTTTTATTTTCCTAAATTTTTGTGAACAATTTCTTGGCAAATGGACCCGATTTTCGCTAACATTAGACAAGGTACTTTGGAAAATAAAAATAAAAAAAATTGACTGGAATTGCCCATTGGGCGAAACAGGGACAGCAAGACGTGGTGGCGTTCATACGGCGGGGAAGTCGTGGGTCGGTCACGTGCGGCGAATGGGAGAAAAAAGATTTCCCAAGAAGACCATGAATAAGATGCCGGGTGGAAGAAGGATTAGGGGTAGGCATCGACTCCGTTGGATTGATCTCATTCAACTCCAAATTCGATGTTGGAGAAGAAAGGCGATGGGCCGGAAGGAACGGAAGGAAATTGTCGAAAATGCCCTGGTCTTGTAAGGGTCGTAGCGCCCGAAGAGGAAGAAGATGTCCTGTGAATTCCATTATTATTGATAAAATACAATCCGGGTTTGCAAGTCATGATTCGTTGATTTGTTATTTCTGAAACACGAAATGCGAGTCGAAAACTTTCATTTGTGATCACATTTTAGTCGATTCTTGCGTAAATAGGATTCGAGTGATAAATTCTTGTGGAAGTCAATGGTTTGTCAATTCAAATCTATCAACATTCATGTTCCTCCAAAACGACGATAATATCATGTCTTTACACATTTTCGATACAACCGATCCACCCAATACTTCGGTTTTTTTCGCCCAATAATCGGCGCAAGAAAGGGCTTTTGTCCCTGGCCAATACCCCCGAGTGGGGAAACATCCTGGTTTTTAGGGCAGTTGTCAGTTGAAGGAGGGAGCGGAAGAGACGAGTTCTCAGATCGCCGTCCCGCCTTATGAAACAAGTTGGGATCTGAAGGCCGGTGGCCTCAAGTTGTTGGAAACCATCCATGACCTGACTCTGGAGGAGATTTTATTTATTTATTTTTCGTTCTCTCCTTCGGTTTGGATTTTCTGAATGGACCGTGGAACACGTCGAATGTTGCGTCTTTCTGGTCTCTTTCCCACGATATTTTTCTCCTTTTTTTTTCAGAGACGTTCCTTGATTGTTTGATTTTTACGATCGGGCAGCTTGTTTATTTCGCATTTTCGAGGGGGGGTCGGTAAATAAATGCCATTCATTCCCTTTGAGGTCCACCCATTGACATTGAGTGAAATTATTTTTGTTGGATCCAATATCTCAAAATGTGAAGTTTACGAGTCGAAGAAGAAGATTGTCTGTGTGTCTCAAAATAGACACCTCCTTCGCCTGTATCCCTTAGGAAGATTGTTCTACCCCGCTGCACAATGGGGCCAAATACGACTCAAACGGGAGAAAAATATCTCATGGGCACCTCATATAGGAGATTTCTCGCTGATTCCAAATATACCATCGTTTTAAGCCTAAAATTAGCTCATAAACGACTTATATCGACTCATTATCGAAGATAAAGAACCATTTAAATCGACCGAAGAAAACAAATTTAACCCCTCCACCCTCAAAATTTCAGGGTTTACGTTTCAAATCGACTGAACGTCTTCAAACTCGAATTTGATTTAAAATTTAAAATCGCATTGAAAACGGATTTACCTTTCAAAATCGAATTTTAAAAATTCCGTTCAACCGTTTTCAGGCGGAAAAAACATCGATGTTTTCTTCACCGATGCACATCCCTGGAGACGGTGGTAATTTTTCGCTACCTCACCCAACTTTTGTGCCATTTGTAATGTCAATTAAAACAGTTATCATGTAATATTAAGATTTGAGAGCCGGAAATTAGGTCGATTTAGTGTTGTATTGTACCATTTCTATGTACGATTGAACGAGATTTCTGTCATTGGAATGTGTATCTTCCTCCTATTCCGTATGCCCTTAGCCATAGTTTTGTACATTTACTTGGAAATGAGGTAATACTCAACTAGGACTAATAGTTCCGGTTAGTTGTGCCATATCAGTGGATTTGAAAATTCCTGGGACCACATAACGGTTATCTTCTTGGACACGCCCGAAGCAGTTTCGCGAAACCGTCAATAGGTTCGGATTAAAGCTTAATAATAATCTTCCCGTGGCAGACCGATTCAATACAGCGGAAATCTGGTAATGGTCGTTAGGGATTAGTGCCGTCCCAACCAGACGCCGGGCACGACGTGTTTATTTCAAGGCTGCTCCGGAACGGCTTATAACGGCACACTCAAACAGCCCGCCAAGTCTGTAATGCCGTTTAATTATTTCAATGGGCTCCCAGGTCGTATCACTCGGTAGATAGCGGAGGCTCGTGGCATACGAGTGAGGACAGGTCGAGCAAATGAGAAACCTCATAAGCGGATTTCTGTTCCGCTCTAAACAGTAACGAGCTTGCAGCAAATCTCTCTCCCCTCGCAGATAAGACCTCCCGGTGTTTCCCACGTGGGAGCCGCTAAGTAACTCGACTTGGGATGATGAGAAAGCTTCGGCACGTGCCACTTGGACGGGAGCCATTATCCGTCTGTCAAAAGACACGACTAAACGCCCGACCTGTCACTCACGATGCTCGCGTTCCCAGTCTTCTGATTGCCCCTGTCTTAACAGTTGCCTGGATTCATTAACTCCGGAATGGAGACACTCAGAAACACCCACTCGTAGGAGTCATTTTATATTTGACATTAGTTGAAAACGATCACCGTCATCTCTACTACTCAGAAACTCCTCATATGAGCCCCATAAAATGGGTGGTAATTTTTTTCCCCAATTATTTTTGACCTTGTAAAAATCTGACCATTACAAATTGCTTACCAATTTACAAATGTCAATACACAATTATTACAAAAGGAAACTTCAATTCTTGTTAGAATTGTATTCTTGTTATAGATGTCCAAGTTTCCTTGGGCGACGAGGGTGTCCAAATTGCATCCAAATAGCTTACTTCTCTTGGTGTAATACCGAGGGCATTCCAAACGACGTGTGCCATGGTTTCGACTTCTCCCATACAATGGGGGCAGTCTGGCGGCGTTTGTGGGTAGAAAAGGTGTATGCGAGAGTTGATTTTTCCGTACCCAGGACTTAACAGTGTGATATTACGGTACACTTTAGGGCTTTGCTTCTAAAACTGATAGAAACCAAGGACGTTCCCTCAAAACAGGGAATAAATTTGTGTACCTATTTTCTTGATGCGCGGAAAATTGCTTAGTCAGGAGCTTAGTGGATCGTCAGGAGCTGTTGGTGGTGGTGGGCGAGTGATGGCTTGCTTTGCCCGCTGTGGCCTTGTCTTATCCCGCTGTGGCCTTTTATCCAACAAAGTTAAACATTATTCTTGTTGTTTTTCAAGCTATAAATGCTCTTCAGGATTGCTTCTTCAAATGGAGTTTCGAGAGGATATTGTGAGTGCCTACAATTTAGTTAAGACGCTTTTGGGATCACTCATTACTAAAATTGTTTTGTTTCGTGCTTCTACGTCAATAGCGTGCTTCAAGCTATAGACCCCGTAATGTACAGCCGAATTCGATCGCTAACGTTTCAAAATCTATGGGTGCAGCTTTTGCTGTATAGATACTTGTACGAAACCAAAGACGAGACAGGTTTGATTGACCATGGGTCTCTTCTTAATAATCGAACGCCAGCTTTCTGTACTGATCCGTCTGTGAAGATGGATATATCCATCTTTTACCTCAGACCATCGATTACGATGGGCTTCCGGGAGGGTTGTGTGTAGGTGGTCTATGGTGACGCTGGCATTTCAGCGGAACCGTTTTACATGCAATCAAGATAAGCTCGTCACGGAAGTCCTTGAAGCTACGGAATACGAATCGTAGTAGAGCAGTCGGATTTTGAAGCGCTAGCGATCGCATTCGGCTGTACATTATGAGATCTTTGTTATAAGTTTGAACCACAAATTTCTCTGCTCGCATCATGTGGCGCGTGTGAGGAGAAGGTTCGCCGGACTCAGCCTTCAATGCCCTCAGGGGTGTTGAGCAGAAGGCCCCAGTGTCGATTTCAGCAAATCTCTAGAGATCCATTGAGTCTCCCTACCATCGGGCCTTATCCATCCTATTATAGGATTAAGATATAGTATAATATTCCTTCTTAAACATAATTAAAATCTTCTTCTATTGTTAGATTTAACCAAAGGAAACCACCTGATGAATAACAACTAAGTAAATAAATACAAAATATCACTCTTCTGTGCCAAACTCAACAATTAAACTGGTCGAAAAGGTATTTCTTGACCCACTATGCCTTTTTCACCAATCTTAAATTCCACCTCACACATACTCCTATGAATCCTGCCCTGCCACTAGCCAAAAAATGCTGATATACTCGTGCAAGGATTTCATCTAGCTGATCTCCCTTTAACCGAACTAGTTAATGTCTATGTTTTGACTCTTTACTCAAATTATTTCGTTGTAGTTGTGATACTCACAAGGACAGTGTCTACAGAATTATCATAGCGCGGTATTTCTCATTGAGGGTTGCTTTTCATGTTTTATAACCAGTCTTGTCTCGAGTTCCACGTAATCATCGACGTCGAATCTATACAAGTTGATGACGGTGATTATAAGGGAAACACGTGAAAGTTCAATCAGATTTCTATTAAAACCGAAGTTATGAGCCTAACTACAGCTTTGTGTGTTTAATGACGGAAGTTTCGTTGGGATTATGATGAAAGTTATATCGCCCCACCCAGGAACCACCCCTCATCTGCTCTGTGAATTTCAGCTTATAAGAACCATTTCTTCATTGGAAAAGAAAAAAAGTTATGCGCGCAACAATGATTATTGGATAACCACCGAGATTGTCACGAATCGAAATTTGTCCAGAGGGCTTTGAGACGTTAAACGTGAGTAAAATTCATCAAATTTCCAAGTAAATGAAAGCTAGAAGTTGGGTGCGTCTCATGACTGTTTTTCTTCAGCTGCCTTGGAAGAAACCAAACAAGTTAGTGGGTGATTTGATGAGTTGTTAGTTTAGTTTGTCGTTATTTGTTTTATTATCAATTTTTTGTTCCTTGGTCAAACAAAATATAAATCCGTTTTGGTGGTTATCTTCGTACGCCCCAACGAACTTACACAACGGACTAACAAGTCGATTATGACCTTACAACATCACCGCAGGATATTTATACAGCACAAGACTGTTATTAAAACTTATATTAAATTACAGTCATTTCAGGTCCAGAGGTGGCAAATGAAAAAAAAATCCAAAGAGCTTCCAGAAATCAAGTTTTCAGAAGTTGATAACGAAATAAAAGTTTTCGATTTGACGATGCCAGCAAACTTTCCGCGGTTCTCCGGATTAATTCGATTCAAGCCAGATAAACCTTTGTAGACTTAGTTTAGCGACCTCCCACGACTTCAATCTCTAAAACGTGAAAGGGATCCGAATGTTGTTATATAATATACAAATTATGAACTTTCGAATTTGCGTGTTAATTGCAAATCAGTTGAATATTAAGTGCATCATGCATGTAACATGTAAATTTGGTTGAATCCTTTTGGACGCTAACACCTACAAGTAATACCCGATACCTTAATTCCTCATAAAAGTCGGTTTACAGCTACGTGATTTCATTATAATACGTCTAATACAATGGGTGAAAAATGAATTCATTGCTCCCCCAGGAATTCGAAAATAAATCAATGTGGTTGGGTCTGGGTCCTACTCTATACAGTTCAAATTATGCATGAAATCAATGCAATGCCAAATGAAAATTATCAATTAGAAAATAATAATAACTGACACCAAAGGTTTGGAACCGTGAGATTAATGACGTAGTAAATATTGCGGAAATGACGAATTCTAAGGTGCTATTCTTTGCTTTCGCCGGAGAGGGAATGACGTTGGTATTGGAGTTCTAGTAACGAATCACATTCTCAGCTGAGCTCGATATATTTTTCTTTGCTTCCCTTTCCTCCGATACAATGGCACAATATAAATACATCTACCGATAACTTTGAAGCTTCCTACATCCCGATTTCGAGGATTTGGCATTTACCCAATGTTATAAATGATATCTATCTCATGAAGCTTCTCTCTGTCGTTACACGTTTGTTGATTTCCGACATGAGAACCACACACAAAACAATTCCACTAATTGTTTGGGATTGACGAAAAAAGACGTTCAAACGCAAAATTTGATTAAGTAGTTATAAAATGCGCTCTATATGAAAGTATTTTGACACAGAACGTATTTCGACCAGAACTTGTCCATAACGTACCTAGGTTGCTATTTTCGGTGCAGCGATTACCGAAACGTTATAATATTATAATATTAAAAATTTTCCTTTCCCTGATATTTCCCTTTCGCTCTCGAAAAAACTCGGTTTTTTAATTTGATCGTCGGATTATTAGAGTGGAGATTAATCCAAGTCTAAATAGTGCTCTCCAGTAGATTTTATTCCGTACTTTAAAAACGCTTTTTCATTACGGTCCCTATATTTCTTGTGAAGGGATATTGAAATTTTCACACAGTACGGTTATGTTCCTGTACAAAGTTTTCTGGTACTATTCTCAGTATTACCACTCGACTATCCTTAACTAATATAGGAAACGGCCTGCTAAATACGGTACTTCATCACTTATAGCAAACAGACAGGGTTGACGCAATCACCTGATGGTTTTTTTTTTTTTTTTCAAAAGCAGGAAAGAATGAACTTACGTACAAAGTCAAAGTACTACAAGAACGTATTATGAAAGGTAGTTACCGAGAAAAATCAGAGCTATGAAAAGTAGAGTTTTGTTCTTCGTGAACACATCCAGTCAGCCCACATTGCTCGATACTTGTCAGTATTAATTCATGGGATCTACAGCTGACGCTCGAGCCATTAAAATAAAGGCTTCCCACATGAAAAATGGTAACTAATTAACAAATGAAAAACCTGGAGTGTCTGTCATAATTAAACATTTTCGTTGTCCAAACATGAACAGTATTATGTACGTGACATGAAAACTCTTAAGAGGTAACATAGATGGTATTCTTTTTGTTTCGGGTTAAGTCAACTCTCGTGGGTAAACACTCCCCCACACGAGTTGTTCTCAACTAAAAGTAAAATAATCAAATAAGCGTCCAACTGACAGCGATCGTCACGGACATCTGCAAACAGGAGGATCTGAAATTGTTCCCGTTTTACATTCCACTCATTACTTCTCATCTTCAGGACTGTAACAAAAACGAAAACAAGCCTTAAATTAAATTCTAAATAAATGCAAATATAAGGATTTACTGACCTCGACTAGAGTTTGTGACTACAATACGACTAGCGTCTTCCTCTGCTCCAATACCTGCTTTCAGGTCCGCTTGCCAGGTTTAGGGTGATTTTTGGTTTAGGGTTAAGTGTGTTTCATTTGGTGGGGTAGTGCGCTGCCGTCAGGCTATAATCAGTTTAACGATGTTAAGAGGGGTTTCTGAGTGGTTTTAAGTGAAATTTAGGTTGAAGACAAAACGGTTAGTTTACTTTTGTGTAGCTGCCTTGGTTGGGTGATTCGTTGGTGGGGAAATAAATGCTGTATCGGGGTAAGAGGTTTTTAAGCTCGGTTGTGATGGGGGGAGGGGGGGAGAGAGAATTTAAGATGAAATGGTATTGAACTACGTACATGAAATGAGAAGATTGACGTTGAGGTGGGCTGTGGTTGACGTGACTGTATACAGGTGTCGTTTCATGTGTCCTGGCTGTAGTTATGGCGGGTGATTGAAGTGAGACTGTGTTGGGGATTACAGGGAGTACCTGATGGGTAGGGAATATTTTAGTATTATTTACGTGACTTACAATATTGCATATAAAACCTTATTTACATACATATAACACGACTCCTCCCCACAGCACGAGTTCATCCTTTCTGAAGTGAATACATGAATACGTGACCTTAGTAAACATTATAAAGAATAACATTTATTTAAGCAAATGTTTAATGCATTGTAAATTTAATCATTTAATGAATTTAATGCAAATGTAAAATTTATTTAATGCAAATGTTTGGAACACTGTTGTGGCACTTGGTGAAATATCAACCTTCTAACGGGGATTTGGAACGTCAACAGAAATGCAATGTGTGTGGAGTTTAACAAAACGAACTGGGGAGCTCTTGAAAGTTTATTTGCGTTTGAGGATTTACATTCATTAAGAGCAGATCTAAGACGTGGGAGTGAAAACTTGCCTCGGAATTACTGTTTGTTTTGTAATAAGCCACATGAAATCTGGGAGTTAAAACGTTCAGGATTTGTATTCATTGGCCATTGGGGCGAAGAAAAAGAAGGAAAGTGACAAAGGGGGAACCAGTTCAACGAGGTAAGTAAACCTTCCAGAAAGGATTATAAGGATGACATCCAGGACGAAGGTGTTACATTAATAAACGCGGGCTGGAGGTATGAGGGCGCAACCCCGCCCTGCCTCCTCATCCACGGATATGGTAATGTCGTTGCCCGACTCAGGGCTTACAGCTGGAAGACTAACCAAACAGTCAACGGTGCCCCAACGCTTGCTCTTCCGCTTCCCGAAATGTTTGATTATTCAGGATGGAAGCAAACAAAAGACTGAGCAAGAGCGTGTTGTTCTTAAAACCCGTTTCGTGGTGCGAGTTCGCGTTGCTGGTCTCCGGGCAACTCCGGGATGTAGGATCCTAATTCGATAACAGCTTGCGTCTGTTCTTTTGACGGAACGTGTTACACAAATTCGTGAAGGGAAAACGCGTTTTGTGAACTCTCCGAGGATGACGTGTTTTCGTTTTGAACGAGACTTCCAGAGCGGAGGGATCATACGTGACTGTGTTCACTTGGGTGAATCGATTTGTTCCTCGCGAAATTGAAACTTGAATTTTATATCATCTCACATCTTGACTGAAAGGCAGCGTGCGGGAAACGGACGTGGCTCTTCTTGTACGCATCGTGTACATGTTGGCCACGTTTGCGAACTCTTTCCGCTTGTCGAACATAGGGGTTGACAACACGTTCTCTTGAAAATTAAAACTTTCTTCTTCTTCTTCTTTCTTCTTCTTCTCTTGAAAATTAGAGATGAATACGACACGGAGTGGTACTGAGTGCTGATAACGACGAAGAACGTCAACTCGAGTGGGTACAAGAAGATTGTCGTTCAGCAATAGTCACTATTCAGACAACCAAAACAGTGGTGAGTTATAACTCCAAACCGCCAGAAATGCGACATACGCCCTTTTACCAGAACACCGACGATATGTATCGATGATAAAATATTTACATTCGATATATATACCTACATTATTTACAATACTGAGTGGGCTCTCAGACCCACCTCGGGGTTTTCGAAGGATGTTGATATAGTGTAGGAGATTGTTTGGATGGGACTGGAGGTTACCTGTGAATTTGTTTCTGAGTTTCTGCTGTGTCTATTGAATGGTGGTTGTGGAGTGTTTCTATTTTGTGAGGTGTTAGTTGCCAGGGGGATGTATTTATTTTGGGTGACCTGTAGTCTCTGCTGTGTGACCGATTTGATAGGGTTTTGCACATGAGGAGGCATCTTTGGATTTTGGTTTATTATCTTCGATAATGATCCATTGGAATCGGCCGAAAATTTAACCCCTCCTCAAAATTTGCTGGTTGGTTTGTTTGACGTGTTCAGTTCAGGTCGTTTGACGAGGTACAGACCGAGGTATTTAACAGAGTTGGAAAATTGCATATAGTTTGAATGGATGGTTACGAGGGAATCCCTGTGTCAACACCTCACCAACTTTGTCTCCCGCAATCAAGACCATGAAAATCCTTTAGTCATCGAAGGGTTCCAACCCCCGTCACAACATCGACTCCCTCGTCCGTGGCATATCACAGATATGCAGACTCCATGAATACAAGTCAAAGTGAAAGTTACTTATAATTTATAATGAACACAGTGAAAATTACTTGTAATATAGTTGATCTCATGTTTGGCACATTTCCTTAATATCAGTTATCTGTCAGTTCAGCACATAAGTCAGATTATACATGTATTTGTTATATAACAAAATGCCGAGTATGTGTGCAGCCACCATATTTGGATGTCCATCTGAACTTTTAACACAAGAGCTGGAAATCATCCCATAGAGGAATATTACAAGTGTAATGATCCTTTCAAATAAATTTTTGTTAAAGCGGTACTTTTCACTGTTCAACCAATTATTCGCGAATTGATTGACTAGATGAACATTTCTCGACTTTGTGAACAAAGCGTGAGGAGGACCGAAATGAGGGCAAAGGGCTCGCGACAGTATTTGAAAGCAACACGTGTGGAGGGAACTCCAAAGCGTAGGGCTCAGAGCAATTAGCTTGGACTTAGTTAACGTCCTCGCTCCGTTCAAGTTGGGTTCCCTTGAGAGAAGAACCTTACGACAAATAATGAACCCGTAATGAACGCATCCGTTGTGAGTAACGTCGTGATTACCTGCGAGTTGTTTCTTCTCTTTTTTCCCTCCGGAGTTACTGCACTACAGAACTAGTCAAGTTGGACGAATCAAATATTGGTGCGTTCCAATTGATAACCATTAGTCCAGCAGCATGAGTCACTTTTGAAGCCATGAGTATGTTTTGGTGCTGTGTAATTATAATATTATTGTATTACAATGAAATGTAACATATAACACGTCATTTTCTTAGCAAACCTTCCTATATATTGAAAACATTGTGAATTGAAACATTGTGAGTCCCAAACCTGAAAATAATAAATTATTGTGGAAAAATTCATATCGTCCTTTTGATAATATGAATATTGATAAATTCAATGAATTCCTTTTGATAAATTCATATTATACTTTTGATAAAAAATGATAATATCCTATAATATGATTATAATTTTGATAATAAATTAGGTAAAATCCATTTTTGACCCGTTTTAAAATGATTTTCGTGTGTGTTATGTATTTGGACTGAGTTGAGTTTGGTGCCTCTCGAAAAATGGTTTGGAGGATAAAGGATATTTCGTCATGGAGTTTGTTTTGTCGTTCAGTTGGATTCAAACCTACTGGAAATTAGACTGTAGTTCACAGTAAGATTAATTTCTCAACATGAACCTTTTTGCATATAACTACTACCTTTCGGCGTTCACAATTTATTGACAGCAGTGAAAATTTTAAAATCGTTCTCATCCCCACTGAGAGTATTAAACCGAATTTCGTTTAAAATCCTCTTGAAAATAGTCAGACACTCCGTGCCGAGGTCGTAGATTAATAAATATTAAATCCGAGTTTATCAGAAGTGTAGCTCTCATGCAGAAAACCTTTTTTCAAGTGGCTAAGTGGAGTTTCACTGGGTTGGTTTTTTTCATTTCGAATAGCGTAAGAGAGGACTCGCTGTAATCCATGGGGCCTTTCAGGTGCTTACTGTGGAGGAAATGAATATTTGCGTTGCCTTTCTACCTTGCTTTAGTTGGTTTCCTGTTTTGGCGAGAGCGTGAACAACTTTTTTTTTAATCCAGGCTTGAAGCGTCGAAAGGGACGTGACGGTAAAGTGTAAGTCCCTTTAAACCACCCCATTTATCCCCATGGCAAATATGAAACGCAATATTTGAGAGCTGGGGGCTTCTTATGGTTGAGTCTGGATATTATCTCCCGGTTGTTGCAACGTCAAATGAAAGCTTTGGGCCAAGTGAAAAACTTGCTCATAACATCATCATTAAGACAAAAACTATGTATTAAGGGGCCATGATGTGGTAGAGAGAGCAGAATAGTTTACAACAATTTTAAATTCTACCAGGATACCTTGCTGACCAAGCTACCCTCCAATAACCAGCACAATTAATTCAATAGTACATTATTCATTCCCGCCCCAATATTTCTGTAATAATTACGAAGGATATAATTTCAATATCGATTGGATTGTTATCTCGCGCAACTTACTTAAATATTGAAATTTTAGTCCATCAATGGGAAGAAACTGCACTGCCTGTATGGGTGTACAGGCAAAATTGTGAAATTCGTTTTTGAAGAGATTGGCCTAGATGGGATATCGACTTTTATGCCCAATGAATGTAAACTATTTTTAAAGTTCTTTCCGTTTTAAAATTTGAATTAAATAAATCAATTCAAAGTTGAAAAATGGATGTGAACTATATTACTATTATTATTGTCGGTGGACATCTTGGAAATCTAACCATCTTGTAGAGATATTAGGAGTGGTCTATATTCCTTTCGAAAAATATAGAATATATTCTTGTTGAATGCAGATAATATCAAATTATGATTCGCAATTCATGCCTGATTGGAAACGACGACAGTGAAAATATTGAATCTTGTTTCACAACATTCACACAAAAATCTCATTGTGTAGGGTTATGAAATGATAACATTATTCAAAGGAGCGGTATTTGAAACGAAGTCACCCACACGTGTTGTGAGAGCAGGGAATTAACAATAACTAATACGAAGGGTGGGGTTAAAGCAAATGGTGTTGCCAGGAATGTTGTAACGGTGGTCCGAAAAATGATTGATGACCGGATTTACGTATTATTCTGTCAGCTCCCAGTAGGGCCCTGGGCAGTAGCGACTTGAAGGTTGGGTACGGAATTTCATTAGTAGCGATCTGAATACGGACGAGCTCTTAGCTTGTCAGCGTAATAGTTGACTTGGAACCGAATATATCGTGTTCAGCTGCGAATGAAATACAAAATATTGGCAGGTCTAGTATAATTATACCCGTTTTACATATGAGAAACGGAATGAGCCGTTAAATGTGAATTCTGAATGGTGACAATAAGTGGACCAATTGCGGAATCGATTAGTTTCATTGTCATTTCTGACGTCGTGATACACGGATCGCATCGGACCTCCCCAAAATTGAACGCAAGGGCTCGAAAAAATCATCATGAAAAGTGTCAAAATACTTTGCTGGAATGCCAATGGCCTCGCGTCACGGAAAAATGAGCTTCAGTTGGCACTAGACTACAATCATGTTGATATCTGTCTCATATCTGAGACGCACTTCACCAAAGAATCTTTCTGCAGACTCAAGGGGTACAAATGCTACCATGCCATTCATCCGAGCAACAATGCCCGTGGTGGAAGTGCAGTGATCATCAAAGAAAACCTGGCCCATCAGGAGTATATCAAAATTGAAAATGAAGCAGTCCAGATGTGTGCTCTTGAGATAAAAACTAATTCATTTCTGATTACTGTCGCAAGCATATACTGTCCACCTAAGTACAAAACTAAATATGAAGAATACAAGAACATCTTGGCCCAACTTGGAAATCGTTTCATTCTCGGAGGCGACTTCAATGCAAAAAACACTGACTGGGGATCGAGATTAACCACCGAAAAGGGACGCAGACTCCATCAAGCAATTATTGATGACAACTGTGAGGCACATTCTACTGGGAAACCAACCTACTGGCCCACTGACCCAAACAAAACTCCAGACCTGATCGACTTCTTCGTTGTAAAGAATATCTCAGCAAACTACCTTCTTGTAGAGGAAAACCATGACTTGAGTTCAGATCATTCCCCAATTGCTCTGACGCTTAGTGATCGAATCATACAGAAGCCACACAAACCGTACTTGGTCAATCATAAGACAAATTGGGAACGTTTCAAACAAGACATTTGCAGGTATATTGATTTGAGCAAGCCTATACACACGCCAGATGATGTGGAAAGTGAGCTCGAACATCTCGTTTGCAGCATTCAGATAGTTGCATGGGACAACACACCTGCAATCTCAAGAAGGCTCAAAGGTATCAATTATCCACGAGAAATAGTCTCTGCAATCAAGAAAAAACGAAAGGCCAGAAAACGATGGCAAGCTACCAGAGCACCACATCACAAGTCTGAATGGTACAAAACACAAAGTGAACTGAAGTCGCTGATGGAGGAGATCAATGAAGAAACTCATGAACACTTCATCACAGAGCTAACGAGTCATCGTGATACCGATTACTCACTTTGGAAGGCTACACAATATCTCAAGAGGCCTGTTACTCATGCTGCACCTATTGCGAGTGGAAACGAGAAATGGGCAAAGAGCAACCAAGACAAAGCCAATACTTTTGCAGACCATCTTGCGAATATATTCACTCCGAATCTCGCAATGGCGGATGAACCGCCGCTAGAGGAAACACCTCCACTTGATCAGGACATTGATATCCCATTAGTTACCATCAAAGAGTAGCTAAGATAAGAGGGGTACCTGTCAAAAGTGATGGGTACCCCTCTACCCACATGTCACAACTATGATTGATCACCCCCCAGTCGCATTCGACACCAGCTATTGATACACCTCTACCTATAAGGTATGGTACCCCCCCATGACCCCCCGCCGACCCCCAAAAAGTTTACCTACTATACCATCAAGATTAAACCTTTGATTCTATCGAATATATTACTTTGACATCACCTATACACCTTGATCATGGGGTAAAGAAAAAACGCCTGGTCCACACATAGTGGAATGCATTTATTAACAAAGTAATATAAGTAAACAAAAGGATACAAATTAAAATAATTAACCAATGTACAGTGGTAGTGGTGATGAGCGGGTCGGGGGAGTCATGTCCAATTGGCGCACAGCTACGAGGGGAGTTGGAGGGTGTAGTCGAGGTGTCATTGTATCCAATGACGAGTGCTACCTCCAACTGGTGGCAGAGTTGGGCGACGGTGTCTTCACCAAACTGACAGTTGTAGTCACTTACGAGGGTGTAATCGGCGAATAATACGGTGATCAGCGTTGAGCAGATGATTTGAAACGTTGGTGGGCCGGTTGACAAGTTACCAAACCCGTCGAGGAGGCAAGTGGGTGGATGACTCATTGCGTCGAATGGTAGAATTTGATGAGTGTTTCAACGTCGTCGGTGTTGCTGTCGGTGGCACCACTCGGGACGTCGGTAGATGTATCAGTGGTGGCTTCCAGATGTGTACCTTCGAACTCTGAGCTCGAAATGAATCGCCCAAGCCGGTCGATGATTGTATTTATAGATGGAATCGTGTTCAGCAGCGCCCGTCCTTCGGCAGGTGTCAATTTGATGGACAGGGCGGGTTTGTCCAACAGCAGATCCAGCCAGGATGGTTGATAGGCTAGCACCAAGCCGCCCTTTGAAGTTGAATGTGCTACTAGGTGATAGCCGGTGAGGAGGATGTGGTCCGTTTTTGGGATGGATTCGACTTCTTGGAGACAATGGGCCAGCAGTTGCCAATCGCCAACTGCTATGTAGAACGATGGTCCTCGAGTCGCCTGGATGCTGACAATGGGTGTATTAATGTTGATTAGCCCAACGGTAATACGGCGACCTCGACCAGCGTCCAGTACGTACGACGATGTGAGCAGTAGGGCTGCCATTGTCTCTATGAGAGGGGGAAAAATAAAATGCCAATTAGTATCATGTACCACCACCACCACCACCACCCCGATAGGTGGGTGGGGGTTGATATTACAAGGCTATATGACATGGTTGAAAACATATGCATAAAAATAAAAGTAAATTATTTAAATGCCTAAAACAACCTAACTATCAAGACTAATCCCCTGAATTATACCCATCATCACCATCATCAACATTATTGTTACCACCATCAACATTATTAACATTATTATTATTATTAATCATGAAGGCCTGAAAATTCCTTTGTAAAAACCTTTCGACGCATCTGCATGTGCAATACCCATATGAATTACATATATCGCATGCACGCCCATCGACCTGATCTTGTGGAATTGCAAAACATTCATGTCTACAGCAGTAAACTTGCGCCATCAATGTCGAGTTGCAGAGTCCGGCGGTGCCCTCCCAACTGAACGATACACAAATCCGTGCCTCAGGCGTATATCTTCCAGAAAGTTGCTTGAGAAGTGGGGGCGCTATAACCTTGGTGTCCGCTTTAAAAAACAAGTGGGAAGTGGCTTAGACGGAGGTATTAATATGCAAATGCCAAGGTTATAAACGTGTAACAAAACGACTGGGAAGTGGCCCAGGCCATGGTTTTAATTTGCAAATGTCGGGGTCATAGGTGAGCACAACCGGACGTGCGAACGTCAGGGTTACGCTCAAAACCAGCCCCCGAAGAAATTCAATTTCTCAAATCTTTTACAGCTATCCAAGAATCGTGTTCCTTTGAAAATCCCAACCAACGAACTAAAACTCGACCTTTTTGACGTCGTAAAATTCGTTCGACTAAATAGGAATCTGGATAGTTTGTCTTTTTCAATTCCTCAGTGTAAAATCGGCCCAAAATTGGCTTTTTATATACATCCGTTAAATAATAGGATGGAATCGCTTCATTTCGAATCCTGTCAATTATGAAAATTTCGTTTGTCCACCTGGGGTAAAATGACTTTTCAAACGTACGCCGTACCTTGCTTATACGAACATGATCGCCAATTTTAAATTTAATCCTGCGCCGTGGTACGTCAGGTGGAGGTGGAAATAATCGTTTTAATATGACCGCTTCATCGGCCTTTGTGACCTTACTAGGTGCAAATCCAGTACTCCTATGTACATGATTGTTGTAACTGTTTGCCAATTCTGGCAGCATGGAAACCCAATTCCGTTTCCCAGTGGCGCTAAACTTGCGATACATCATTTGTTTTATTGTACGATTGAACCGTTCTACAATTGACGCCTTGACATCGGAATGAGTACTATACATTTGAATGTTTCTCCTCTTTAACATTTCGTGGACGTGGGTGTTGTAAAATTCACGCCCTCGATCTACATGCAAAAATTTTGGTATATATTTGCACTGTTCAAAAACATCGTTTAATGCGCCTGCTACCTCAACTCCACGTTTTGATTTGAGTGCTCGCAGATATGCAAATTTGGACCCTGCATCGATTACTGTGAGTAGGTAACGAAACTTACGGTCTGGGAAAGTACTCATGTCAACTAGATCTGCTTCGAATAAATCTGTAAAAACCCCTTTCACCACAACACGGCTACGTTTGTAATTTCGCCAAGCCGGTTTATGGACCTCTGTAGCAATCGCCTCCTGAAGCGTCATTCTCGGAATTATATTGTATTATGCCTGGTTAAGGGGGTTTACATCACATATTTATACTCCCGCGTCTCGCATATACACACGTATGTCTCACATTTTAGTTACACGGCCCGACAAAGGTTGGTAAGTGACGACTGCGTCATGTATCAAAAGCGCAAAACAGCCGGTCCCAGGATTCAAATTTGATGAAAATTCAGCCTCAAAACGAACATCGACCGAGGCCTGCTTGACGCTTTCTTTTTGCTTAGAGCAATCTATTATAATAATCGGATGCTCTGAAAACGTTGAGCGTTGTAGCATTGGTGATGGTGGGCCGCTAGTACCGTAATAATTTGTTTGGAAGCGCGCGTAATGGTTGAACAATTCCGAAATCCTACCGGAATCTACATCTAAAACCAAATCCTGATACGGGAATATTTCGTCATTCAAAAAGAGTTTAGCATTTCGCAGGCTGACTTTGCTGGGTAGTGATAGGTTTTTTGTAATGTCATTTTTCTTATCGGTGTAAAATGCGGCAATCAAGTACCTTGGCTTATGCACTTGTGATGCAACTTTAATGTTCCATGAAATTTGTGATGATTGGGGGAGTGCGGGATTCTCATGCAATTCAAAGGCCCTGAATGGTAATGCAATAGCTGGGTCACCGATTAATTTTTTGTACAACTCATTTCTTTCACCGTCGGATAATTTTAGCTGTGGAACGACCCACGAAATCTTTTCGAGACTTATCTCAGACGATTTATTATCAGCCTGACCTACGAGCGCATTGAAATCTGAACTGGCCCGTGTAAGAACGAGTTCTTGGGCCGTATTAATTATCACACGATTTGTGTGTTCGAAAAAGCCCGAAACAAGTCGGAGTGGAATACAGACGGAAAAGAATTTATCACCGCTTGCGTCAACTGACCCAATCATGCTTGACGGTGCAGTTTCCCAACCAGCACCGTTTGGGTTCGAAAAACCGGAATTTTCCAGCCAAGGTAAATCATTTGGGGTGTAAGACACTAGCGTCTTTAGAGTTGAAGTTATACCGGGATTTCGAACAAAATCGATTTCGATACCATTCAAACGGTACGAAATTGAGTCAAACATATGTAAAACCCCATTATTAATAAAATTTGCGGCAGCAGTCGCAGAGCCCTTTTTCAATTTACCCTCTAGGTACAGGTGAGAGTCGTGAGGGGCTGTAATAACATCCGCTTGGTTGATAGATATGCGAATTTCATCGTTGTTACTCAAGGCGCTGGCATTGAATGGGGTATATCTATACAAATTATAACTTTCTATCCGATCATCAAATTTGAACGTGGTTGATACATCAAGTAAATCAGCGTCGCTCATTCTGCCCATACTTGTAAACTACGAAACCCAAACGACGTAGAAATTGAACGTTTTTGTTTGTTAATGGTTTTAGTGGCACTGACTGTTGTAAATTGCGCAGTGGTTGATCAACCACGAATGAACCATCGAGGTTTGGGCGAGCACTTTTATAGTGCGCGGTGGGATGGAATGTTAAACCCATATTTTAGCGTTTCACAATGTGTAGAACTACAGTGACTGGTTCACCGCGATTGTCAAGTAAATTGCCCTGTTCGTCCTCAAGACGTAGCGATAACTGGTGAATTTGTTTTGTGTTCAGTGCGTAATATAGCACTGGGGACGGGTTGTGAACAATTTTGAAATTTGGATCGACATCGGGCACAAACGAAAGAATGACGCTTGACAGTTGATTGTTAACGTACGAACCACGAGCAACGTTACACGTTAAATTTACAGATCTATAAGCATCTATTTCAGCGGGGTGGGGGGCTACAGAGCTTTCATGCCGGCGGAGCACCGATGTCGGTTTAAATCCAAATATTTTTGCCATTGACTGTTCAATACTAAAATTAATAGTTAGCCCCGATGTTATACTAATACGATTTGTCGTGTTATTTAATTCCCAGCGTATGTATAAATCTTCAGGAGCCACTTTGGCATTATGTGCCACATGCTCCCATTTACCAGCAGCTAGTTCGCTTTTGATAAAAGTTAAATGTGCGTCAATGAGTTTGAAAATGGCCCCAATGTCATAAACACCGGAATCAAAAGTTAAAGCCTCCGACAATTCTAGAAACTCGAACCGATTATTTCCCCGTTCAGGAGAAACGTTTGAAAATGTGTTATAAGTATAAAGGGATAACAAACCCATTTCATAATCACCATCATCTAGTTCTATGGGTGGGAAAAACGACTGGTCAATTGATGAGCCGGTCCCATGCAGAGTAAGTCCGATAGACATTTTGTGTTTAAAAACAGTACCGCAAAATGCCCACAGTGGAAACAACACACGTCCACAGTCTGGTGGGTTATGATGTTGAAAAATACGAGTCGGGGGTATAAAAACCGCTGAAGTTCAATCGGTGGAGGGAGTCCAAATGGGTCGTAATATAATGCATAACGGAGGTTGTAGATTACAGCTACCCAATGTGTGCCTTCATTGCGTGATACGTCTAGATTTAAAATAATCTTTCCCTCAGCAGGGGGTAATTTACTCAATTCATCGCGCATATACACACCCGAAAACGATGGCGCTGGTGGCTTTGCGAAAAATTGTATAATGTCATAGTCAGTCAAGGGTCGATTTGGTAAATCAGCACTTAACATCTTGAATAGTGCTTCAAGATCGCACCTCTGCCGCGCATTTTCCCCCCACCTCGCCCTCGTCGTGCTACATAGCTGAGCTTTCGGTTTGTAGTGGGTGATAAACGAGTGGTTGCACTTCTCGCCCCGCCTCCGACCGCTTTTCCACCCTCCTGCCCCTTGCCCTGCCAATTTTTGATATTTTTCGCTATTTGAGTCGCCGACCCAATTGCGGATAAAGCCGCCGCGAGGATTGGAATCGCGACTGGTAGAAATTGACCTTGGTGGTGTAATCTTTTTCGAGGTCTTGGCCTCTGTCGCCGCCGAGTGGACTTGACCCGTTTCAAGCCCGTTTTGGGAGATCCCGAGCCGACTTTCATTTTCGCCTGCATAGCCCCCTTGACCAACAATGCTGCAGCCCGTTCTGCAAAAGATGCGTCTGGCGCTGTTAAACGATTCGAAGCAACAGCTGACAAACGCTCGTCCGCTTGTTTCCTAAGTTCTGAACTAGTAGTTTTCGCGTATAAAATATCGTGGTTTTGACAGGCGGCGTCCAATGGATTTGTAGGCCTTATACCGTCTCGAAGTTGTTGATCTAGCGGGTTTCCAGGCCCACAATACTCGTAGGTAGGTAAGGTTAAATTGAATGGGTTTTTATCAATAAGGTAATTAATTATACCACCTCCTCCTCGGTTCGTGGTTTTCATCGAAATGATGCAAACAGACGGGTGTAGGGGTCGTTATATATACGCGCTGATTCAGTATTTGGAGTGCATAAAGGATGGAGGATCAATCGCAACACCAATTGCAGTTAGAAACTACACCATTCGCACCAGTGCGAAATTATGATGGGTTTGGTATGAGGGAAAAACTGGACTTGAAACGACATGGGCCTCTGTTTCCTAATCACCTCCGGATAATTATGAGCGGTGCAACTGGGTGTGGTAAGACTAATTACTTGATACATCTACTATTGGAACCAAATGGGATAAGATTTAAAAATTTGATTATAATTTCTACTAGTCACGATCAGGAAAAATATCTAACTTTAAACAAAATTTTAGCACAGCTCCCCCAAATTGGATTTAACCGATTTTCTTCCAAAGCAGAATTTGATAATTATTTGGAGGAACATAATGGGGCTGTCCCAAAAAATTCGTTGATAATATTTGATGATATGGCAGTCGAATACGGCAATCAATTTCAAGACACGATGCGAAAATATTTCACGACAGGCCGTCATTTGCTGGTTGATGTCATTCTGCTGTACCAAGCATATGCGTTTATTCCAAAATCGGCAATCCGTGATCAAGCAAATATGGTATTTGTTTTTAGACAAGACGGTAGAAATTTACAATTGATATATAGAGACCAGTGCTGTCATGAATTGACTTTTGAAAAATTTGTGAAGCTATGTAATGACGCATGGAATTACCGCAAGTACGGCTGTTTGATTATTGATAAAACCAGCGGTTTAAACAATGGTAAATTTAGACGTGGAATGAACGAATTTTACACTGGGTTATAAAAGGCATGAAACTGCGTCATTATCATCATTTCCAACATGGACGGTGCCATGGATGAATTGGTAAGAGCTAAAAATGCGTTAAAATACAAATATCGTCAAATACAGTCTGATGCTGACAGGACCGCATCGTTTTATCAAACCGCGTTTAGTCCAATCACCGAACCATTGCGGGAACTAATCAAAACCCCCTCATCAACGACTGTGCACATGACAAACACGGTAAAGCGGAAACAGAAAATAAAGCCCAAGTGGAAAATTCCGAGCAAACGTCGACAAATTTCTCCCATCAACAAACCAGGCCTTGTTATTAAGAAAGAGCAACCATCGCTGCCAAATTTCCTAGACTCGGAGCAAACTTTTGAATACGAACCCCCTTCACCAGATGTGGATGACACGGAAAAAGAAATGGACATTCCTGACGTGGATAATACATGGAGTCAAAGTACTAGCACGCCGTCAAATGTACGTGACCCCCTAGGCGACACAGCATTTATGGAGCGGAGTACGATAAGACCCGCAACTGCCTCTACACCTATTGCCCCGCCGGGTGATAGAAATCAAGCTGAAACGCGCGCTGAAGAGATTCGGCGTCAATCCAGTACTCCGCAAGGGAAAGAGGCGTTGAAAGATTTCCTCACCCAATTTCCACCATTTGCGCGAAAATATATTGCACATCTTACAGGCGGTAATGTAGGTGAAGAGGTCTCATTTGACAGGTTCTACGGTCCGAAAATTTCACCCGCTGGGACCGTTCACTTCGGATCCCTCCCGATAAAATTCGGTCGTGAATCTATACAACTAGGTAGTAATCTTGACGTACCTGCAACTAAGGGAATGTACGAACTCATTTTTCTAAAACAACCGATAAATTATACTCAAAATGATTTTGATAATTACGAACGTTTAGTACGTGAATCAAATGTTGCATATAGAGGTTATTCGAGAACGAGACCCATTAACAGTACCGGTGGTATCAAATATTCTACTGTAATTAGAAAGATTTACCCGCCAAAAGGTGGAAAAGGGGTTGACGTTGGTTTAAATAACGAACATTTTATCAAACTGGACAGTTCCACTGGACTACCCCCCGTGGAACACATCTCAGACCCGAACATATTATCACAAGGTCTACGATTGTATTTATCAGGGGTAAGTGCCGGAAATTTATTGCTGCAAAACCACGCTAATCGAGTCATTGAACGATTAAAACAACTCGGTTATATCGAATAAGTAATTATGTCACGTACTCAAAGTTTCAAGATACGACACGATCGGTTTGGTCGTTCAAATTTGGCATTGTACGTTGAACGATATGTTCAACAAGAATTGGCCCGACTTGTGAAACCCCCCCAGACTCTGGAAAGCATGACTGCTGAATTGAAAAAGAAATATCTACTTTTTAACGTATCTGATACAGAATTGGATTTCAAGGGTCGTAGAATAATAAATATTTCGACTGCGGCACCTGATTCAAAAGATCCTACAACACAGAGCTTCGTTTGGTCAAATACTGTATTTTATCGGGGGAAACTAGATGCTTACGATGCGAAATCCAAGAAAATCATCAACTTGGCCACCCCTACCGACCAAACTGACGCTGTCAACGTGCAATATTTGAAGGAAGAGTTGAGTAAATTGAGAAAGGATCTAGTTGAAAAGGGGGTGGGTGAGCTAGATAAGTTGAGAAACGAACTAATTAAAAAAACATGAGGTGGTGGGGAGGGTTTGCAGGTATAAAAGACCGTGCAAATGCAACCTCAACATGCAGAATGCACATGATGGCCAATCCACCTAGGTACATTGTCGACATTACCATGTCGAGAGCTGGCGGGAAGTATTTTGTAAAAGAACTGTCTATAATGGACGCCGATCAAGAAGCGATCCCCAATGAACCACCAATGATTGCTCATTACATTTTTAGAGCACCACCCCGGGTGCGAGCGGATCGACAAACAGCCTATTGTACAAGAAGAATACACGGGCTCGGATTTTACGACGGTGATTCGCCCTACAGCAACGTGAGTAAAATACTGAAGCAATACGCCTTTGACGGATTGGATAAATCCCATGGACCCGTGCTGATGATGAAGGGTGCTGAAAAATGTGGAATTCTACGTAAAATAGTTGGATATGATTTAAATTTACGCATCTTCAACATGGAAACCGCAAAGTGTCCTAATTTCCGGGAGCTAAGCAACCAGTTTGGGAGCCGCGTGAAGCCATGCGGCAAACATTGCACAATCGCCAGAAAGTTCACACCCGCCTGTTCAAAATTCAAATTAATGACCCTGCACGAGTGGTACAAGGAGCAGACGAAACAGGTTGTCCTCGATATCCCAGACCCGGCCCAGACCTTGCCCGTTGGAGAATGTTGCCGAATCCCGATGGAGGAAGTCTGAATGGATGACATCATTTTAAAAGGTCAAGAACGACTGGTCATTGAGAATACGCCGTCTTTTACCCTTAAACTCATCGTAGTCATAATTTTTTTGAATCGTAAGCCTGTAATTACCATACGCTAGTGAGTCTGAGATACTTGTGATTTGTCGCTTATTGTCGCATGCAAAAAGGGCTAACTTAGTCGTTTGTACAGTGACGAGTTTTTGTTTAAACGATCGTATAGCGCCAAAGGATAAATATTTTTTTGCCCGCTCGAATAATGCATTCCTATAGTGCTCAAAGTGTAATTTTTTATTAACGACATTGTATGGTACCCCCTTTGCCTTCTTCACCTCCGTCGAACCTTCGATTAAAATGGAATACATTTTTGATCTAAGCGCTATAAATTCAACGACTTGACGCCCCTTCGTTTCATCTTTAAATAATCCTAAATTACCAGCATTCTCACCATTGTAAAAAGGACTATCTCTTGGCTGCGAGCTAAAATCAAAAAGGCGTGTTAATTGGGGATTTCTGATAATTTCCGCTTTCCAGTCACATTGTAAATTAGCAATTTCGGCTATTATACTATCAGTGTCAGAATAAACGAGTCTAATGTCCTTCTTGAAATGCTCTACCAGAACCGAATAATAAAATCTATTCATGTGGAGTTTGGCCTCTTCTAATACTACAGCGCCCGCAAAAATAGGACGATCCATTTTTACCGACGTTTTATGCATGTGAATTATTATGAGATTTTCAGCAATGGTCGTAAAATGTGAAAAATTTGATTGTTTAATGTAAAATGACGCACGATCCCAATCTGACGCTATAATCAATTTCTGTCTTTTTCTAACATTTTCAAACTGTTTACCAATGGTTGCGTTCTGTATTAATTTGTGTAGATCTTTTTCGGTAGCTGTAGTTGCGTTTTTACGGTTTTCTGTGGCTATGTTTATAAAATCACGCATCCATGGACGTTGTTTAAATTGTATTATTTTGTGTATGGTGGTGATTTCTACACCCAGAGTCTTTACAACGTACTGCAAGAGACGGTAATGGACCATGTAATGTCGCTTATCGTACAGTGTACCAACCAGCTTCTTCTCTTGAGTCCCCGGAATAATATCCATGCCAACTAAAGGTGGGTAGGCATCTAATTTATCGTGTATATGTTTGGGGAATGTACAACTAATCTCAACGAGGTATCCAAATGGGCCATTGTCCGAAACATTTAAAACGTCGACAGAGTCATTGGGGATGATTTTAAACCCACCGTAGGGTAAACTACTCGTCGCTGCGAAAGGGTAGAGTGAATTACAATCGATATACATTAGCTGTTTTTGTGGGAATACTGGCTTTGAGTGCTTGATTACACTAGTACAAAATCCCCCGCGAATAGAGCGCTCAAAATCCATGTACATGTCGTAGGAAGTTAGTAATTCTATTTCAGCATTGGTAGTTTTTAACATTGCGGCGTTGGAGGCGCCTGGTAAAGAAACGTAATGGGCCACATCGATTCTATAAGATTCCATGAATTGTTTGCGGAAAAGCTCAAACACCTCTGCTAAAAGTAACACATCTGAAACTAGATAAATTTTACTGTATTCTGCCAAATTTTCACATTTAAAGGAATCCCAAACTGCTTGAGCGTGTTGATATTCAGCATCGGTAATATCACGATCGGATAAACGGTTGTAAAATTGACTTTTGGTTGGTAGCGTTTTCTGGCTATACAGCAGATCAAAGTCTGTGAGGAATGAGTAACAAAATACCCCTTTTTTCGACAGAAGTTGACGTTGTTGGGGGTCTTGGTAAAACTGCGGGATAATTACCATCTGATCGGGGATTAATTTTGCGCTGAGTTCATCAAGCGAGTATGGTAGAAACCGTGAACTATCAATAAATTTCAATTGCAATGGTCTACCAGCTACCTTTTTACCAGGGAAAAATTTAGTTATTGTAATAAACTTTTCCTCAGTATTTGGGATGACACTTATATCACCCGGGATGCACGTCAAGTGCTTGATTACAAATTTAAAATCATAACCAGACCCCCAGTGAAAATACACGTTTATGTACGGAGCTCGACGAGCCGTCAAGTTGCATGCATTATGGGCGTAACCCCGGAAATCCCCCGTTATGTGGTCGTGGTCGTGTATTACCGAATCGTCTGGTAAAAACGCATGATTGCAAAAGTGGCAAAATTCTGGCTGACCAATTACCGTATCCATGTTTATCGGTGTTTCCTGTGATGTGTAGCCATATATCAGTTCAATTAGTTGATGCAGTTTGTATATCATCTGTTCCCCAGCATCCTTCCCAAAGTATACAATCGGCTTATTAAATAGTGGGTCTGGAGTCGATAGATAGTCTGTTTTAACAAATAGCCCATAACTATATATTTCATGCTCCTCATAGGTCAGGGTGTTCCCGACTTGATATGTAGTGTCCCTAGGTTTTAGAATGGCCTCAGTGTCTGCATATATGACAAAAGGTAGTCGGACCGTGTGATGGACATTGGTAAATCTGAGCACGTTATCGCCTATTGGGGGCATGATTGGGACAATTGCAGCACCCGCACTACTACACCACTGGCGGTGCTGCTTCAACTTATCTTCTTTACGTGATCCGACTTGATCTTGGAAATGTGTAAAACATCTATCGCATATAGCAACTGCTGCTGCTCGACTAGTTATTTGCCGACGCACCAATCTCCCCAGATCTTTCACATATTCAAAGTGGCATACGGTTTCGACCATAATTAAAAAAAGGTGTACTACATCAGCCGTATGAGCGCCCGATATCCTATAAGGGTACACCCTTTCTTCCTCATTGTCATAGCTATACACATTTATGGAGCACTGATTTTCTTTTTCGAATGCTGCGAGGTGTTTGATCGTAGTCGGGTATTGAACCATGGAAAAGTCATATTTACGTTGTGATTTAAGTGTGCTGTGGTTATACATGGCGTAGTAAAAACACCTCCCATCATTGTAAAAAGAAATAGCTAACCCACCAGTGCGTTTCAATTTTTTCGGTATATCTATTGAGCGACAACCTACCCCTATTGGGTTAAATTTGGAGATGTTCAACATTAGGCCTTTTATTTTATCAAAAACCTTACCACTCCCCTTTCCCTCATATGATTCCATCTCCTCACGGAGTTTGAAATAAAATACAAATAAAATGTCATTGATTTCCGACTGTACGAAACACATTTGATTCGGTGTCTTGAATGAGCGTTGTTCAATACTTGTAGACAATGGGGCCGTGTATTCAGCATCTATTACGATATTAAATTTTAAAGATTTCCAGTCATCCAAATGTTGCTTTATTTTTGATATCATCTGGGGTTTGGCATACTCGAAAAATTCGTACAGATCCAAAATTGGGGTGTCTGGATCACCCTTCAGATAATAGGTTATTACTCTATTACTAAAGTGAGAGTGAAGTTTAAGGAATTTATCCCCTGGTGTGGTAACCCACACCTCAGAATTTTCACGATTGCGGAATTTACGCAGGTCAACAGCGTTGTTACCACTCATTGTTAATGGATGTGAAATGTAGGGTTAGTATGCGTATGCCGTGCAGGCGGGTACTTATCTCGGGTTGTCTCGAGGGTGCGCCCAGCTTCCTCCAGAGGTCCAACTCGAACTGGAACCGATGTACGGCGGGGTTTGCCGCTCTGGAGGGAGGTCCACATCCCGCGAGGGTATCGGAGAGGGATTGTCCTTGATGATTTTTGGTATAAAAGGGTAGGACTTAGAGGTATACTTTACGCAGTTACTCAATAACAGCACCTACCACAATGGCATCTTCTCCCTCCAGAAACTCTACCCTAGCTAGGTAAATATCTAAATGATACTAAAGCCACCTTAAAACCCTAAAACTCAGCCATATCTCAATAATATCTGAAACTATGCTATATACTCTAAACTAGCCGAGTCCAAACCTAATAAGTAAACTGTGTATGTGCCCATAGGGCAACGTTGTTGTGTTTTCAACAGGTACACGACTCCAGCGTCCCGCGGTTGGTTCGTTATGTTTGTTTTACATTTACCATTTTATTTGGTTAATAATCGCATTCTGCATGTATGTTTTCATGTTTAACTATGTCTATTTACGATCCCATTTTTTTGTTTTTTTTTTTGTTTCTGTGTAAAAGTCAACCATGTATATGACCATTGGCCAATATTGTCGGTGTTGTTGTGTGTTAACCAGGTACACGTCCGGGCAGTCGCCGGTGGTTCGTTATGCTTGCTTTAAATTTACTATTTTATTTGGTAAATAATCACCTGTTTTGTTTAACCATTTACCAGGTCTATTTACAATCACCAATTTCCCTATGTAAGTGTATTTGTGTAATACGCACTGTTTTTTCATGTTGAAGGCCCTCGAACTGGTTAGTAACAATATTTCTTACCAACTACATTGGATTTCAAATGTATACTATCTACCATTCGCACACCACTATTGTACCTCATTTGATGTTACAGTGGTGTATCGATCAGCGAGCTCAACAGGGCCGGTGGGCTGCATAAAGAGCGGGTCTTTTTGAAGACCCTACCCGTCGGATCGCATTGGCGCGTTCTGACAGTGAGGCGGGTGATGACCGCCGCATATGGAGCACTGCTGGGTGCAGATATAGCGGCGAAGGACTCGTGTGGCGAGGGGGAGGTGCTGTCAACGCTTCTTCCGAAGCGATACGGACCAGCTCTCCTCGACGCGCAGGGGGGCGGCCGTATCTCAAACGAGGACAATCTGTGCTTCGTAATACAAAAACAAGTCCCGAACACCACCCTCATAAAATTTTACGTGGATGAATGTTGGGGATAACCCCCTCAAACATCCATCCACCCATTACCTGACCCTGACAACCCCCCTTGCCTTCACATTTTACACCCCTCAATACTAATGCCATTTTAAATAATTTGCCACAGGTATAATACTTTGGGCGACCGCCTAAACACCTTTAATAATTACACCGGTGAGACGCCACCTCTTGAACTCGCACGCGCTGGGTTTATATACTCTATAAGCGGTCTGCACTGTCCCGAATGTAACCTGGAACTACAGGAGATTAAGCGGACTGACGTACCTATCGTCATACATCAGGTACTGGCACCAACCTGTAAATACGTAGCAGCTATGCGGCTGTTCACAGTCACCGATGGGCACATGTTCGATTTATGCAAAAACGGGCCAACCTGGGAAGGAACCTCGGCAGATCGGGGACCTGCGCCTATTTCAAGCTGTGCTGGTGCCGATTGTACGTGCTGTGAAACCCTTGCCTGCAAAATTTGTTTGACAAACCCCTGTGACATTTTATTTAGACCATGTTTACACTTGTGTACTTGTCGGACATGTGCAAAAAATTTGATGAGTTGTCCGGTGTGTAGGTGCCTTATATGGGGTGTTACCCGTGTTTATATTCCCTAATATGACCTTGTATAAATGATAATATTGAATAAATACAGTGCAAATTTTTATGTATTTTAAAATGGTTTATTTAACCTATTAAAACATATCTGTATACCACCTCCACTAGGTGGTATCCGGGAGGCGGTGGTTGCGCCGGAGGTGGTGCTGGGGGAGGCGGCATTGGTGACGGTGAGGGCGGCGGTGTTGGTTGGGGTGGTGACGGTGGCGGTGACCGCGGTGGCGGTGGCTGCTGGGGTGGTGGCGATTGGGGGGGTGGTGGTGGGTGGTCCGTCGTGTCTGCGTGGCACTGACAGCGGCAGGACCGACGGTCGCACATTCTAAGTGGGGAAACATATTTATTTTGAAATGACGTGTTTATCAGATCGGCTATAGTTACTAACAGTGTTGGTATAATAATTATTGATACGCACCTCACCGAGGAATACGCTCCCCCGAAGCACTGACATACTGGGGTCGGTATCCCGGGCATCGTTTTAAATTGGCGGGCCTTGGATGTGGGGGGTGTTTTATAAAGGACCGACACCCCCCCGTTGGAAGGTATGTTGTTGCGTGAGTTAAAATTCGGGATTTGGATTTATGAATGCATATATGGCCTGGACAACTTGATTTTCGCGTACACTGTTGTAATTCCTATAGCGAGTGATGAATGTTGTTGGAACGACACGACCCCCCCGTCGGTTATGACCTGCCGGCTACCTCGGAGGGTTTTCGTAACCGGCTCACCTTTTGAACTGATGTGTGCGTACCACAGTGTGTGTGCCTGTGGACTAGACGTTTTTTCTTTACCCCATGATCAAGGTGTATAGGTGATGTCAAAGTAATATATTCGATAGAATCAAAGGTTTGATTTTGATGGTATAGTAGGTAAACTTTTTGGGGGTCGGCGGGGGGTCATGGGGGGGTACCATACCTTATAGGTAGAGGTGTATCAATAGCTGGTGTCGAATGCGGCTGGGGGGTGATCAATCATAGTTGTGACATGTGGGTAGAGGGGTACCCATCACTTTTGACAGGTACCCCTCTTATCTTAGCTACTTCAAAGAGATAAAACAGGTGATCAGCAAGGATATCAACCCAAAAAAGGCACCAGGCTATGACCTTATCACTGGACAAATCCTCCAGCACCTACCGCGTAAAGCTATCGCAAAAATAGTCATGATCATCAATGCGGTAATCAAACTTCGAAGCGTCCCTCAGCTGTGGAAGATAGCAGAAGTCATTATGATTCCCAAACCAGGCAAGCCACCAGGGCAACCAAGTTCATACAGACCAATTTCACTTCTACCAGTGTTATCTAAACTGTTCGAAAAATTGATACACAGAAGACTAATACCAATTATTGAAGAACGAAAGCTGATCCCACGACATCAGTTTGGATTTAGGCAGAAACACTCAACAATCGACCAAGTCCATCGGATAACACACATCATCGAAGAAGCATTTGAGAAAAATAGAGTATGCTCTGCCATTTTCCTTGACGTCACTCAGGCGTTTGACAAGGTCTGGCATGAAGGACTCAACTACAAGCTGCGTAAGGCCCTGCCAATAAAGTATGCTGAGTTGCTTCAATCGTACCTCACTAATCGTTACTTCAGGATAAAGCAAGATGATGCATTTTCAGAACCAAAACCGATATGTGCAGGAGTCCCGCAAGGGAGTGTACTTGGCCCACTCCTGTACGTCCTGTATACCAGCGATCTCCCAGAAATTGAAATGAACACCACAGCCACTTTCGCAGACGATACAGCGATATTGGCAGTTGGAGACAGCAACATTGAGTCAATGACCAAGTTAAAGCGGTCAATATCTAGCATACAACAATGGACAGCGAAATGGAGAATCAAAATGAATGAAACTAAGTCGGTACATGTCGATTTCACCAATAAAAGGATCGACTATATACCGGCTTATCTCAATGGCAAAGTGATTCCTCATGCCAATGAAGCCAAATACCTCGGTATGACGCTTGATGCCAGGCTTCGGTGGAAAGCCCACGTCAAGAAAAAGAAGGAGGAACTTCTTCTCAAATTCAGAAAAATGTACTGGCTAATGGGGAGGCGGTCAAAACTGTCAATCCAGAACAAGCTTACGCTGTATAACCAAGTCCTTAAACCAGTCTGGACTTACGGAGCTCAGCTGTGGGGCTGCACGGCTCATTCAAACCGGGAAATAATCCAAAGATTCCAGAACAATGTGCTAAGAAATGTTGTCAATGCACCATGGTACTTTCGAAATGAACGACTCCACCATGAACTTCAAATCGAAACCATAAACGAAGCCATCAAGCGGCAAGCCGTACGTCATCTTCAACGGCTAAGGTCTCACGTCAACGAGGAAGCTGTCCGACTCCTCGACACGAGTGATATCACCAGACGATTGAAGCGTACCAAACCGCTCGAGCTTGCTCACGGGTGAAGCAGTATAGTGAATGCAATATCATCATAAAAATGAACAAAACTCAGTGATGTATCTAAGCTTTGAATAGTATGTGCCCTAGTTTCAAAATAATATTGTTAATAAGTTATTACTTGGAGCAATAAAATCTTTCAAAAAAAAAAAAAAAAAAAAAAAAAAAATAAGTGGACCAGCAAGTTAATATGGAGTGTGTGAGCACTGAATTGGATATAACGGATGATCGAAATCAGTTTATAAAACAGGTCGATATAGGTCGACGAAATGCCTTTCCAGTCGAAGTGCCTACCTACGCCTTTTCTGTATGTTTTCTTATTTTCACACGTTTTAGTGTTTTTTGGCGAAGGAGCAGTCAGAAAATGATACCTAAGTCAGTGGGTTTTATGAATAAATACCGCGAAAGTATCAACTCTCCGCTGCAGTAGCGCTGCCGGCGATATTTCGTCGAGGGGTCTGAACTCAAAACAAGATGTGCACCGAAAATTGGTACGAACGAAATGGGTTTTGTCAGAGGCAATCAGTTGTTTCTGACGGGAGAGCGACTGTCTGTTCCCGCAGAGGACTGTCAGGGCCATATGGAATTCAGATAGGGGGTAACGGTTGACAAGGTATCAAGCGCGATATGAGGCGTAACCCAAAGTAACTCTCAATTTTCGTCTGTTTGGTTTTCTAGAAGCTGGCAGTTTGAACGATAAACATCCCTCGTTTTGCGTTGCGCCCAGCGTGCTGCACATACCGGAGGATTCTTTACTAGTTTACGAGAATAATAGGAATGCGAGATCAGAACGTACCTGCCATACTGGTGGAATTCCAAGTCAGAACTCGGATCATAAGTTTCACTCAAGTGTCTCTCGAATCGATTGGTATTCATGAACGACAAACAAGCGAGACGTGAAATTCCAAGTCTTGAGCGAGTCCGAGATGCGCATGAACTTGGTGACAACTCGATTCCTCCCTCAGTTTGCATCGGTTACATATTAAAATGGTCGACAGTTGGACTATATAAATAAATAACACCGTTTCTATTGAATTGATGATTATTCAACGGACACCTTCAACATCCTTAATAGGTATTAATAAATCAATAAATAATCAGAATGAGAATAAGTAACAGTATTAATGAATTTATGAATTCGCGCATGATCTCACAAAGTATAGACGTTACCTGTTATTTTCGTATCAATATCTGATCAATTTGAGCTGATATTACAATTTTTTACTAGTGTGCTGAAACGATTAGGAACTTAACCAACAGTGTCCATTTGATGTTAGTACTATGGGTCTGATATTGACTGTAAACGCGTTTTTCTCTTCTTACTTGCCTTCGGGAGTGAGGCCAACTCTCCGACGGTTTCTCATACTCCCCCAGCGGAAATAGGCTGATCCGAACCAATTGAAGTTTTTCTGGATCTCCTGTTGACTGATTCCTGATTTTTTTTTTTTTTTTTTTTTTTTTTTTTTTTTTTTTTTTTTTTTTTTTTTTTTTTTTTTTTTTTTTCATGTCGATCCTTCAGGGACGAAAGAGGAAATCGGTTCTGTTTCGGAAGTTCTAGTTTCTTCTTCTGGCACCTTGACTTGGCGTTGCGAAGATCATGAAAAACGTTAAGAAACTTTCTTTCAAGAAAAACAAATAAGCAAAAAGAAAATACTTTTGGGGTATCAGTCCGAAAATTGCGGGGTGCTATACGTTCTACACTTCATTGAGTAGGTACTGCCTGACGTCTGTACAGTAATTTATGTGAATAGTGTGGAGTAAAAGACACCATGTGAGGGCTGAAAACATATGAAAATATGAAACCATGTGAGGGCTGAAAACATATGAAAACAAAATCCTCGGTCATGCAGCATGGCTATAAGAGCAAATTTTCAAATAAATAACTGGTTATATGTAAAATGTGATGTTTGGAACATCTCAATAAAATATGAGCAATCTTAAACTTATTATTCTTCTTTACCTTCTTAATTATAGATATTTAAGTATGAAGCTATTCGGTTAATTCGGTATGCATTAGGTGTGGCGGTCTCTGACTAAACAGGGGTGGATCCACAAGGTATACAATATACATTATAGCTATGTTATAGCACCCATGCTAGGAAAAATGGCACCCATCCAGAAAAAGTACTGATGAATCGGTATTTTCTAATCAAAATCCACTTTTTTCGACAATTTTGGTAGTTTTTTAGTCGAAAATATGAATCGGTCTTTTCAAAAATCTTCTTCGTTTTGTCGCAAGACTCATTCGTTCCAATTTGAATCGGTATTTTCGAATTGATGAGTTTAGCAGTTTAGTAGTTAGTTATGAATGGTCGAAAAGTGTCAGTCATACACAAAAACAGTCGAAAAGAGTCAGGCAAAGAGATAGAAAGAATTTTTAGACAAGAATCCAAAGAATAAGTGGTGAAGTTTCTCCATGACCGCAATGTTACTTGTGCATAATTACATTGACCATTGGCCAACTCGTCACGACGTTGGTGAACGCTTTTTAGGTGATAATAAAATTTGTTAATGAAATTGTGAATTTATCAATTTCATTTCATAGAAGAGCTGCAACTGGTAACCAGAAATTCCTTCATTGGTAGTCGCCCATATACCTTCATATTTGCATTAACATGCACTGAATGTAAGTATCTACATTATTGGTTATTATTCCGATATGGCGTCGGTACAAAAAAATTCTAGAGCCACTCAGCTGATCTGGGATCGGCCAGTTGTGTTCAGAAGTCCCTCAAGGGGCCACATACCAAATCTCAGAATCGTGGGATCATTAGGGAAAAAACTGGATTCTAGAGCCACTCAGCTGATCTGGGATCGGCCAGTTGTGTTCAGAAGTCCCTCAAGGGCCCACATACCAAATCTCAGAATCGTGGGATCATTAGGGAAAATGAAATGAAAAGATGCCTTCTAAATACAAGAGGAAGCCAGGGGCTAAGGGGTACAAAGATTATGATGAAGAGACGTTAAACCATTGCTAGTAAGAAATTGCCGACGTAGTATTAAACCAAAGAAACGACGCGTCATGAAACCAAAGTAAACGCTTGCATACGAGTCTGCAACACATTGAGACATTTTCATGTTGTGTGCATAGTTTGTGTGCCATAGCAAAGACATAACAAACTGTAAAGTACCTACCTAATTCCAACTTCACTTCTGATGGTCATAATCATCATTGTGGCGACTTGGGACAATTTTCGTGAGCAAATTTCGATACGATTTTTGACATTTTCATGTCTTTCATATGGCACATAACAAAAAAATCGTCACGAAAATCGTCACGAAATTTGCTCACGAAAATTGTCCCAAGTCGCCACAATGATGATTATGACCATCAGAAGTGAAGTTGGAATTAGGTAGGTACTTTACAGTTTGTTATGTCTTTGCTATGGCACACAAAAAAAAAAATACAAACTGTAAAGTACCTACCTAATTCCAACTTCACTTCTGATGGTCATAATCATCATTGTGGCGACTTGGGACAATTTTCGTGAGCAAATTTCGTGACGATTTTTTTGTTTGTGTGCCATAGCAAAGACATAACAAACTGTAAAGTACCTACCTAATTCCAACTTCACTTCTGATGGTCATAATCATCATTGTGGCGACTTGGGACAATTTTCGTGAGCAAATTTCGTGACGATTTTTTTGTTTGTGTGCCATAGCAAAGACATAACAAACTGTAAAGTACCTACCTAATTCCAACTTCACTTCTGATGGTCATAATCATCATTGTGGCGACTTGGGACAATTTTCGTGAGCAAATTTCGTGACGATTTTTTTGTTTGTGTGCCATAGCAAAGACATAACAAACTGTAAAGTACCTACCTAATTCCAACTTCACTTCTGATGGTCATAATCATCATTGTGGCGACTTGGGACAATTTTCGTGAGCAAATTTCGTGACGATTTTTCGTGACGATTTTCGTGACGATTTTTTTGTTATGTGCCATATGAAAGACATGAAAATGTCAAAAGTAACTGTTGGACTATTCGAGATGTAACGTTCCTGCCGACAATATTCATTGTGTAACTTTACTCTTCGAACTATAACCAGTTTAAACACGGGATTACATCGGAAATTTCCAACATACAGTTTAACAATCATTATTCAAATAGGCGACTTCAATTTAATTTTAGCTCACTCGCTAAAAGCTTCAATCTAATTTTAATACAATTCACCGAGTTGTTTTTAGTTGATGCAAGTGGTCGCAGAGTTATGTGATATTCGTTATGTGACAAGCGATACTAACAGATTCAAGTCAAACTACAATATTGTTTCTTCGATATTTTGTTTCACAACTTTATCTTGACTAATATAATTTGCAATAAATAAGTACAATACTATAGAGCTTACTCGGAATGTTAATACGTCTTGCTCCTGTGATACACTATGTTTTCAAACTTGGGTATACTGAAACTCGTAATTATATTGAAACATATTGATGACCATAAAATAATATAATGGGCATAAAATATCATATTGGGTGTATTTCTTTGATTAGTTGCTGAAAGACCCAGAAATATAGTGTTTAAATATACAGTAGTATGAGAGCTGGAACGCCACTTTGAGTATAATGGGTTATGCACTCATAAATGACAATGACCGCCTCTGAACTGATATGTCAGACATTCGGCCATCGATTGGATATTTATGGTATCATTTCCAATCAATGAACGATAATTATACCCATCCGCCAAAACCAGATTTAGTCAACGTTTTGGTTCTCAGCGGTACGAAGCACCCGAAAATGTTTCACGTCTGTTTGTCTGAATTTACGAAGCGGTACGGAGAAAACTTCGTGTTGTCACGAAAACATCTTGAGTACCTGAGGTGTATTAGGTAAGTGGGGCAAGTGGGATTGAAGAGGATACTCGAGTACGAACATCACAGCCCTCGTTTCTCAACAGAATAACGGGAAGCTCAAGTTTCCTCGATGATGGATAACGAACTGCCAGTATTTTTTCGCAATGTGTATACATGTTCAGATTTGAATGTCAAGACAAGGGATAATACTGAAATACTACTAATATAATAATCTGTAAAACTCGTGGTCGGTTCGATATTCTTGCTCCCAAAAACGGTGAGAAGTTGAACTCTATTGTAGGGCTGTTTGAATTCATGAGTCTAACTTTACTATGAATTCATGAGGTTTGAATATTTATGTAATTGTTCAGTCAGCTGATACTCAACCCCGCTAGGGCTCAATCAATTTTGGTTGTATATAAATGGAGTTTAGCGAGTCGGTTTGATGATTCTTCAGATATTGATTCAATCAGAATTCGTTCAATACCTTTCGAGACGCCCACGCCGTCTTAACTTTGTAAGAATTGAAACGTCGTTCTATCGTTTAACTCGATTTTGGACTCGTTTTATGTGGTTTTTTAGTATTACCCGCATAGTATTACTAGAGCAGGAGCGCTACTATAAGTAGATTATGCACTTCTGACAATGGCAAAGCGTGGATAAACATGGTAATCTTAGCGGTATTGCGGTTCATGTCCATACAGGTCACTAACTATACCATACCAGTACCATACTCACTAAACTTTACTTGAATAATCCAATCATACGTAGCGTATTCATTCATAGCATCTCAGTAAAGATGAGATTGAATTGTCGCCTATTGTAGATTGTTTCACTAGGGAATACCTGTCTCATAGCTTGGATACGTAGATTAACTACCCTACTAACGTGGCAGATTGTATTGCAAGCTATTTATCGAAGATTAGGATCCCTCGAGTAACAGAGACGCCAACACAAATACGATGAATCCTCGTTAGCAAACATACTCGTAATTCAACGCTAGAGGGTTTCACGGATACACCGCTAATAATTACCTTCAATAACTGAGATTCTAAATTCATCCACTACAAAGGGAACCATATCTTGCTAACTTTTCATTCGAGAATGAGGTCCTAATGTCTTTACAGAGATTCCAAGTGTTCCACTTATTACGTTAGGTAAAAGAGGTAAAAGGCTCTATACAAAGCAACGTGGTTCGAACCAAGTCTTATCTCTAGAACAAAGATCAGGTCTATGGAATAATTCCCTTGCCTCTTACGCTCAGCTTAAGCAATCCCTTCTCCTCTGGAACGATCCCTTGTGTGGATTTTCGAATTGTGTTGGGAAGACTAAATCAGCTTATATAGAACAATAAATTATTGATTCATTTCATCTTGAGAGCAAGTAATCGCCGAATTTTCTCGTCCTTGACTCAGATTTTCCATTTTAACAGAATTCCCATTCAAAACTTGAAAAGTCATCTCAGTATTTGTCTCGCCATTTTTCATTTCAACAGTATTTTTCTTAAAAAATCACTGACAATCTCAATGATCTCATGAGACAAAAGACAAAATTCACGCTCCAATCGCAATTTGGCTCAATAGAATCTTTTGAGCGCCAAACTGCATAACAATGAAAACAAAATCAAAATCGGCCAGATAAGTCTGTTAAGTGGTGGATCATTTATTAATAGACACCCTGTATAACAAATCGGGTACAGACGTTGAAGTCTGAAGCGTAAAATTCAACTAGAAATTTGTGTTGTGAAATAATGTTTTTGGTTCTCGCATGAATGCAGAACTTTTTTCTGTCGGTATTCAGGAAGTCAAAATTTATATCATGTTATGAGCCTTGTGAACAATAATATACAATTATTTTGTGTATGCTTCAAACGACGAGTTTCGCCACCAGCCAATCAAGTGAAAGATCAATAGAAAATACAATATGGAAGTACAATATCGGTCATTGATAGGAATAAACTTCTCCTTATTCAGACAATTACTGTCGACACACTATATACACACTACTAGTTGCCCTATTAGCGAGATGAGCATGACGTTATATCCAAGAACTTATTGAAAACCGACAACGATAAAACGACGCTGTGCTTTCAAAATTCCTACAAATATGAAATTTGCCACTTTATTTGTACTTATTGCATTCAAAACTTTGTTTGAAAACCATTAGGGTCCGTAAAATAAATAATGAATTGTTTTTTTCTCGCAAGCGATAGCGTGGGAAGGAACATAAAAGTCGAGTTCTCAAAGCACCTAACTGCATTTATTTATAAGATTCACTAACGAGGATTGCGTGACTGTAAAACAATCCAAAGAGAATTTACTCACCTCTTATATCGGCGCAATAATTCATTTTCTATCGGGCGCTAAAAGATAAGCGTGTGGGGAAAATCGAGGAGTTCCGTTTTAAATTGAGACTGATGGGAATATTTCAATTTCGAGCAAGGGTTGAACTAACTTGTTTATTTCTTGCATGCAGATAGTCTTGTCACGCTTAGTTACCATTTGCGTGGTTGATCAGGTTTTGAAGAAGCACTTAACTTTAGTTTTTTTAATCTTTCTTCCATTTAGGTCTCCGTATTTCCTCTCCGATCGAGTACCAGTTTTTCCTGTAGTAACTGACCTTCTTGGTGAGAAAGATTCTCCTTTATCAGTCCCTTACTCCTTCTCTGGTTCGTTTTTTTCCCTAGATTTTTTATTGAGTGTTGACTTTCTCAATTCCTTCTGGAAATGAATTTATTCAAACAAATTATTATGATTCCTGTAGAGCAATGCGGATTTATCTACTACGCTCTGTTGTATTTTGAACAACGAAAAAAAAAAAATATTTTAGCTGACGAGAACTGGTTGGGACAGACGTCCTACCTACACAGGGATAAACCCCTATGCAATCATCAACAATAAATCAGATTCAGCGGAATCTAAATGGGGTTATTATGCAAAACCCCTTGTAAAACTGTATGAGCGTACTCAAGTGGTTGGCCGTTCACTTCACGCGGGAGTCTCGCGAATTATTGAACCCCAATGAAACTGTTTTCAAATCCCTATTAGCTGTGGATCGGTTGAATAACTTAACAGTTATCCCCAGGGCATGGAGAGGGAAAGGTCTCGGACCCTCTTTACTGTTTGAAAAGCGAACGAAAAAAATTCAGGAGCCTGATTGCAATACTTTTCCTCCACCCTCGAGATTGCGAGAGAAAAGTAAACAACTCTATCTCGAAACGACTAGAACAATTTTGACTTCATTCATTTGATTTACTTCATTTAGAGGGATTCATGTGAATTTCGAGTTCGAGAGGGAAAAGGGTTAAAACTCTGCTAAAAACGACGTTCTTTTCACTCATGTTTAATTTACGCACCAAATTGGTTTATTTTGTGTCAGGAGTTTACTAGTGAATAGGATCCGAATCCTATGGTGATTGCTACTCCCCCCCCCCCCTGGCAACCTTTACCTGTACACGCAAGCTGAAACGAGACTGGACAAGATAATAAACAATAGAACGTTGCATTCATAACACTTATTGTACTTATCAGATATATTCACAATACAGATTCTGTATTGTGAAAAAAGTCTAAATAAACTATTTATTATCAAATAAATAGGTAGGTACCTATTATTTGTATGCAAGTCTCAAATTACATGCTTGTTTAGGCACTTGCGCACTACGCACTTGCGATTTCAGTCACGGCGATGTAGAGTCGCTGTAGAGCAGCAGTGCGATAATGGATTACTTAGAGGCAACATGTGTCGTAGCATTGGCTTTGAGATTAAGAAAATGGCGGCGGGATGAGAGAAACAAGGTTTGGGATAGACCCTATTATCTCCCAAAGAGAAACAAGGGACAATTTCACGAAATTCACGGATATTTGATACAATACCCTGTCAAGTTTTTTAATTATTATCGGCAGAGTGCAAACAGCTCTTACCAACTTCTGGAATTGATACGGCCAAGAATTTTCTTATTGAAAATAGCTGGACGTTTTTCAACTTCCGAAGTTAGTACATTACAGTCGATAAAGAACATTGATGACAGTAAAGAACTGTCATCGTCATCATCATCCAATAACTCAATATCGTCGTTTGCTGACATCGTGAAAGAAAGAAAAATGGCAAGAGGGAAGAAGTAGAGCGACTGAACGATCGCGAGTGCGTGCAAGGTGCTCTTCTGTGAATCACATTTTCTCAAAAATAGGACCTGCTGCGTCTTTTTGAACTCAACGATTTTTCCGTCGCAGGTGCGCGTTCTTTATTGAGTGTTGTGTGTTTCATTTCAGCGACAATTTAATCGCCCGACTGAAAATCGCAAGTGCGTAGCCAAGTGGGACGAAGAACGTGAGAAGGATGCGTCCAAGAGTAATCTACCCATTCCCTTAGAATTCCATTTCAAACCCCAATCGGATTTCTCCTTTTAACCTGTATCCACCTCTACTCGAGGCGTCTCTGCCTCAGCCACTCCGGTTCTTATGCGGAAAAGTGTCTTACCAGTCTTAGATCTCAAGGGTTCGTATAATAGTTGAATGAAATGAAATATATTTCCTTAAAAAACACACACACATCATTGTACCTAGCATTACATAGATCAGGGACCTGGGGGGGGGGGATCTGCGAGATACAGGTCGTATAATGAAAATAATTCAATCAGTACGAGGTGTGACCTCAATCTGTACAGTAAGTGTGCTGTCACTTGTCCGACTGCTTCATCTTTGGAATTTATGGGTAATTTTTCCCCCTAAAACTCTCCAAAAACCACCTTTAAAGTGGAAGATATAGGAAGATCTGCTGAAAGAACTAGGTTGGCTAAGAAGTCAGTAATAGATCGTAAGATAATGGTAAGTTCATATAAGTTGAAAGGTAGTTCATATAAAGTACAACGTGCAACTGCTTAATCATTCAACTGAATCATACAAGTATCCAACAGTAAAAGGACACCTCTAGCTTTTTCCTCAATCATGTCTTGGCGCTATGATGGCTTATTGTAGGCATTGAAACATGCATAGTAAAACTTCTAAACGGTGGAGTGACAGACTATGTTCTGACTGTACCTAAATACACCAGTTTAAGTACTTCTAACTTGTTTAGGTATGAGTGCACAACCACTCATACCTGGGTAGTTCTTCAAAAATTGGGCATTTTGACCTCTGTTTGTGATCAATACAAATTATCATTTTTTTGCGGATTTTTTTTACGATTCGTCTTCTTTACAAACTTACCTGTATATAACCATTGTAAATCATTCATTTACTTGCTTAGTATAGCTTATATTGCACATGTTTATGATTACTATGGACAAAGGAGTGAAAAATAGATTGGATTTTTATAAAGAACTCTATTCAATGTATTCATAAACTCTGAATATTAGCAGTTAATAACGTTATAGAACTCTTAAAGTACAAAATAACAGGTATCCAAAGTAACAGTTGTCTGGAACACTGTAGAAACCAGCCAATTGTCAGTCTTTTCAAGAGCGATGTTCTCGATGAGTCATGTCAGCAACGAGCTTGACTTGTTGTTTAGCATTCTTCTTTGCATACTGAAGCTGTTGTTTCTCATACTCCATCTTCCATAGAATGGGGTCATTTTTTTATCCTTGCGCGGCGGAGTTTTGCTGCCTCCCTCTTCTTTGTTAAAATTTCCTCACGAGTTTGGCCATCACACTACACAAACAAAGGAAAAATGAACATACTTAACAGGTTTTATCAGTAAAAAAAAGAGTTGGCAATGGAGAAAAAACCCCTTTTATTTACCCAGCAATTATCAACTATCAACATTAAAAATAGAATGGATTGTTGGTCAAGTGGTTTAGAGCATTGCTTCCACATCATGAAGGTTGGAGGATCTGGCCAAGAAACTGCAATAAAGAATTCCAGGGCTTAACATTTTTACCCACAGTGATGTGATGGGTCAAACTTGGGTGATATTCTTGCCAAAAACGAGCTTTCAATGTTTTAATCTTTGAAAAACCCTCAAAAATGGAATATGTTCACTCCTATGCCAATGGTTTTCACTCCTTTGTCAAGGCTGGAACAAAGGAGTGAAGCACAAAGGAGTGAAATTTTCGATGTAAACAAGTGATAACGTTGGTCCTCTTTCATCTAAAAAATACAGTTTCTAGACTATTCCATGACAATACTCAATATCTAGTTGCTAAGATAATTACTAATGCAAAATTGCTTACCAGGAGGTTGTTCTGATGGGAACGGGAGTGAACTGAAATGAATGCACAACTTCACTTTTCACACTTCATGATGACTTGTAAGCCACTAATCTCTTATCAGGAGAGTGGCAAAAGGGTCAATGGTTTTGAGGCCATTGAGCAGTGTCGTCAACCCACTGCTTGATTTTACAGAACTCAACGCCTGTTGTTGGCGGTCAATTCAAACTTGAACAAAGGAGTGAACTGCAAAAGTAGGGACGCTCATACTTGGGACTGTAAATCAGTCTAATGAAAGCAATAAATTTTCCGTTTTCCTCTTATCGTGTACAACCTCTCTCTACTGAATAAAAATCACGAGGAAAAACTCTCAGAGTCACTACCGTTTTCCCCCTCAAGACCTAGAAGTGAGAGAATCGTGGTTAGGGACATGCCAAAGGAGTGAAATTTAGGTACTTCATAAATTCGGTTTATGGGTCAATTTTGATTATTTTCATATGAAAAATGACCCATTTGTTAGGGGGAAACGCAACCTTTAATTAAAAAATGTGAAAACCCAAAAAAATTACAAACTGACACCTCAGGACTCGTAAGACATGGAATGCCCTATTTTTGAAGAACTACCCACCTACATTTTGAAATACATCTACTTCATTGAGCTTGATTCGATTTGATCTTGTATTGATCTGTAATGAAAACTCCAAGAAATAAATCGTTGCCCCTACCTCAGGGAATATTACCTTTAAAGGACTGACGTTTATCCCTTTGGTTACGACGTTGGAAAATCAGTTTGATCCTGGTCTTATCTCTGGGAAAACTTCGATGAGGGTAGCAACTCTTAGCAACTGCAGGTGTATTTATGAACATTTTCGATTGTCCTTAGTTTCTGATTTGGTACGGTTCACGTCATGTCCTTTATGATTATCGGCTATTACACCTACAAAATCCAAAGTCTTGCATCATCATAGCCGCTGAGTTTGAACGTAAACAGTTGTTTGGCAAATTATTTATCCAATACTGGATTCAAACACTGGCTACCTACCTACAATATTAGAATACGTAAAATATTATAATTTAATACAAATAATAAAAGAGGCATAAATCGTCATAAATTTAAATTCAATCCTTGATTTTGACACGCTCGCTAGTCTGACTGAGAAACCCAACCGTTTTCGAGTAGGTGCCTAGCACACAATGAAAGATGAACACAACATACTAAGATTCTGATCCATGTACAGCCAGAGAAAATAACAATGCAGAGAATAAATTAATTTTCTTGAAAATTGGTCCTTTTAGGTTCAAGTCTTTTGTTTCGCAAGGTTGACTACTAGTGGGTGTCTCTGAATACATTCTGTTGCAAATTATCTCCCTTACAGCTTCAAGCTATAGATAATGAGGGCGAAGGTAGTGTAACATGTGAGCCAAAGGAAGGAACAATGTATGTGGACTCCATAAGGAACTTTTTAATGATCCTTCGTGCCTTTGTTGCCTCGAGCTTTACCTCTCTCTATTAGTGTAAGAGCTTTGAACCCGTACAGGAGAGTTTCTAATATTATTTGCCCTCTCTCGATGTACTCCGGAAGGAAAATCCTAACTTAATGAACCCCCTCATAATAGGAGTGGGTGCAGATCCGATCTACCGGTCGTTTTCATATTGACATCAAATCATTGAGACCGAAAATGACAGGAAATAGCAGGATTTGCAGGGAACTAACAATTCGCTAATTGCTGAGTTTGTGTGAAATAAATATAAAAATTCACCATGAACGCGGGTGAAACTTATCAAAGCAACTTGTCAATGGTGATACCCAACTTTGATACTCTTATTTCACTTTTCTAATCACGATTATATCCACCAACATTTATTACACTGAACACGGTAAAAAAGTATACTTCCTCTTTTAATTATTATTAAAAGAGGAAGTATAAATAAACCGTGTTCATAACGTAGACTAAAGTAGAGGAAAACTCTGTTTATTAGCGAATTTTTGACGAAAAGGAAGCTATTGTTTTCGAACCTAAATTTTTAAAAACTCGAATTTCCGAAAAATATTTATACGAAAATCAACATCAGACCGTCTTGAATTCATTACCAAAAGACACCATAAATCATATCGAGGGTCTCACGGCAACATCCCACATCGTCATTTTTTGGCGAAAAGGAGTTATGCATACTATTCGAAGCGTCTTTCCCCGGCGGATCGACCTAAATAATTATACGTTAGGTACCTAAGTTAGGTGACACTAAATCTCACGATTTATTTTACTGAATTACTCAGTAAACATAGTCATTGGAAGATGGTTTTTTGGCTCTGCTGAAAAGTTGCCGAAATGGCTATGTCGGAAGTTGCCGTGAGACCCTCGATATGTATAACGAGATGAGATATCGCAATTCTAACTTGAACATCGAGTTCAGAGTTGGAAAATCTATAACCAATAAAATGGAGACATTTTACATAAAACCATGTTGCAAGACTGTCGATTTTTGGTTTTTATTCTTTGGGCGATTCCAATGGTTCATTATCGAAGATAATAAACCAAAAGGTATGAAAACTATAGTCGAAAACTCATTGTCAGAAATTTGACATTACAGTTGGGCTTAGGTACCTATTTACACATTTTTTTGACATTTTCATGTCTTTGCTTTGGCACATAAACTGAAACGGGAAAAATTTGTTCCCTTGATTCACCCTTTCCCTCAGATCACGTCAGAACACAAGCGACCGGCGGGCCATTACGTCAGAGCCTATGACGCACGAGCGTATGACGTAAGACGGCTGGCAGGAGGCCAACTAGTACGTCAGAGCCTATGACGCACGAACGTATGACGTAAGACGGCTGGCAGGCGGCCAACAAGTACGTCAGAGCCTATGACGCACGAGCGTATGACGTAAGACGGCTGGCAGGAGACCAACAAGTGCGTCAGAGCCTATGACGCACGAGCGTATGACGTAAGACGGCTGGCAAGAGGCTAACTAGTGCGTCAGAGCCTATGACGCACGAGCGTATGACGTAAGACGTCTGGCAGGTGGCCAACAAGTACGTCAGAGCCTATGACGCACGAGCGTATGACGTAAGACGGCTGGCAGGAGACCAACAAGTGCGTCAGAGCCTATGACGCACGAGCGTATGACGTAAGACGGCTGGCAGGAGGCCAACAAGTACGTCTGAGCCTATGACGCACGAGCGTATGACGTAATACGGCTGGCAGGAGGCCAACTAGTGCCCCCCCCCCCCCTCAAAATTTGTTGGTTTACGTTTCAAGATACGTAGATTCAGAAAATCGAATTAAAAAAAATCCGCCCGTCCGCCGTACGCCGTCCGCGGCACTTTGCCCAGTTAGCGTTGAGTTAAAATTACGAAATTTTTTTTATGGGTTTCGACCAACCCCACAATGGTCCTCGAAACGTTTCATAACCCTAGGTCAAGGGGAAGGGGTTCAAAACGAATTTTGAAAATTTGAAAATCTCATATCTCGAAAAATTCATATAGAACGGTATGTTTTTTATTTCATATTTAGATAGAGTTTGTTCCGTAGAATTGTTTAAGACCATCCGCAGCTTTGTACGACCAGCCGTTCGTTTACAATGACGGCTCACAACACGATCGTGAATCAAACTGTTGAAATACAGGTCCATTTTCATACTAACAAGCTCTTTGGAACATCATATGGCTTACGTGATGTCGAGTTTGTTGTTCTGAGGTGCGTTTCGTGCTACGGAAATGAAGGTAATTTCGAATGTTTGTTGGTAGGTACTTCTTTTATAGAAAAATTATTACCGACGTAGTATTAAAAACCCCAGAATTATATCGTATTAATTAATCATAATTAATAATTATTATTATTAATAGTAAATACGAATTATTAATACCTAACAATAAATTATAATAATTTTCACTAGGTACTTGATAAAATTGTTAATAATTAGTGATAATTGATAATAATAATTAATCTAACATTTAGGATCTAGACATTTAGACCTAGTGATCTAGACAGAAGGGTGATCTGTACAAAGAAGATAATGAACCTGTTGTGTCAAGAATTTGCAGAGTTTTTCAATTTGTTTTGATGGTATCAATCCACTTCTAGAAAATCCTTCTATAGATGTGCTCACAGATCCTCCACAGTTGCAGATTTTAGCGTCATACCTCATCAGCTCCAAGTCAGATTTGGATTGGAGTTTGGACAAAACCTATGGACAATTGAAGTAAAATAAACATGAAGTAACATACGCCTACACCATGCACAAGTTTTTACTGGATATATACTAATTTAGAAAATAGATTGTCTAAACGAATTGAACTTATTGTTTGGCAACATAATTGTGTTTGGAAGATTCTGAGCAAGTAACCGAATCTCTTCGTTATTTTGTAGACATTCTAACATTGTACTCAGTCTTTCATGTGAATATGGCGGCTCATACTTTAAGACCATCCATCCCATACAACCGTCAGAATTCTCACTATATTTCAATCCTTGTACCAACAAACTCACTCAATGCAAATGGACCAATGTTGACTTTTATTACCCTCTCACCCACCAGTGTGCTACAGATAAACGACATTTTCCCGTTATCAAGGGATAAGGAAAATCGCATGAATATTCATTAAAACAACTGTCCTCGAACCAAACCCATTCCGTCCACCACGAGATTTATTTTGGTATACGTAGAAGTTGTATGAATAATGATGTCCTTAAGTAGCTGCATAAGGCTTTTGTTGTCGTTGGCACAAAGGGAAGTTATCAAGTATTTCAGCTAGGACAATACGAAATCTGGACGATGTGAAAACAGACTTATACCAACAGCTTCAAGTGTGGATTTTCGTACTTGAGTTTTCTCTTTGACTTGTGATCTTGTGCATTACGCGTGGTATTAAAATTATCACCGTATACAGTTATCAAAATTTCGGTAATTGAAACTGGACTTACATAAGGTTTGTTCGGCTAAGCGTTCAGAATCCAGTTCGATTCGAGTTCTGAAAAAGGAGCGGATGGGATCAGTTCAGAACCATGTATAGCCGAACGGCTTCTAGGATCGTTTGGAAATGATCGGCTTTCTACATTCATAACTTTACTTAAAAATGGTGAATAAACTCGCGATCACTGAGGGATGGGCCTGTCTCGTGGATAATTTTCATTTTTGGGACGGTCATGGCGCAAAACAAACGTCAATTCATCATCTGAATCCGCCATTGCCTCATCCTATAACGCAGAATCATCACAATCCATCTATATATTCATATCGGCAGTAAGTGCAATATGAAAAATATGGTACGTAATGATTTAAATAGTATTAAACAAAAATGAGGGAATGAATGTGAATCTGAACTGAAGCGCGAATAGGTAGATAAGGGTAATATGGTTAAGGGGGCTGATAAGACTAACCAGACTACCTAGTAGTTCTGATGAAAATCTCAGGACTTGTTGAACTAGTTATTAACTGACCAGTGGTCAGTTCTGAACCGTTCTAAACGCTAAGCCGAACGAACCTTTAACCATTCTTACATAATGGAAAAGAACGCATAGGTTTTGCGATGAAGGCACTCTACCTTGATGAATACCTTCTCTGTGAAGGTGAGTTGCCACGATAACTACTACTATTGTGACGTCACCATTCAGCTGGTATCGCTATCACCTCTGATTACTGGTAGTCGCTGTGTTGACTTCCGCCCTACATATTTTCGTTTATTTATACTGTATAATATTGCGTCAACGTACAACAAAATATGCTTTCCTCAGTGTTCATTGCTGTTAAACAATCCACAAAGACGACCTGGTGATGTTAGTGTTGTTCCGCGGCAATTGTAGTATTGATAACGGAGAAGTAGCCATTCACGTTCAATTTTGTGAGCTAATTTTTCAATATTGTCGAGTTGATATTGTGAGTTTTTAATATTGTCGTCATCATACCTACCAGGTAACAAATGACAACCTTTTTACTGGCTAAAACGTACCTGAAATGAATCCAGTTGGCGGGAAGTAATGGGTAACTTATATGATACAGCTCTAGCGAGGGTAGGTATAACTTACAAAACTTCTAAGTACCTAACTTAATCAATTCTTTTAGAGATAATGATATTTATTATTCAAAATGGTGTATATAACAGCAGAAATATTTCTTAATCAGGCAGAAAAATAAAACTAAATAAACTACTTGGTAGGTAGCCGTTTATTGATGTTCGTTGAACGTGGCAGGTCAAACAGGTAGAAAGTTTTGTATTCCCCCGCGACCGCTTATGAATTCTCTAGCTGCCACGAATTTTCCGGAGATAGTAAAGTATGTAAAGAATGTGTGGTAAACTCTTGGTGTCGACTGGGGCGATAGAAAACTACGTGTCGCGTTATGGGTTAAACAACTACAATTAACTTTTGATCTTTTAAGTATATCCCCGCAACCCAACCAACGTTCGGTATTAACGTTGTTGTATCAGATGAAGTTTTACCGAATTACGTGTGGCGCCCAAACGTAGTTATAACGCAGCACGGTCGGTTGAGAACGGTTAATTGAATATTTTTTAACACTCCCAAAGCCTTTGTAGAGGTACCGTAGAAGGAGTTTCATAGAACGCGATTTTCTAAATGAATTTCAGATTAATATCGCGAGGGCATTCAGTTCCTACGATGGATTAAACCGATCGGCGAGAGCTTCTCAAAGCCGGGGAAGGATGTTATTAAATAAAATCCAATACTTTCAAAGGCAACTTTGGCGTGAATCAGAGACGGATAAAGATATCAATAACGGATAAAGTGTAAAATATGTTAATCAATAGGGAACTGATTTTGATTGTAATTCTGTTCCAACTTTCCCAGAGATTGATTTTCGGTATACAAAGATTTTCGATTCTACAAACTATACAACTATTAGTACGATTTCATACTGTATGGGAGAGCCTCCGCACAGTGTTGACTTTGACCAATCTAGGTGGAAAAAAATGCATTTTTTTATAAGTCTGTTTTTGAGACACAGGAAGCTTCTATAATAGTGTTGAAGTCCGTAAATAATGATGGTTTTGAAAAAATATTGTATTAGTGGCGGCGGGGACCCTCGAAAGTCGTGTCCTCTCGAGATTCCGACCTTTTCAACTTAGGCACAAAATGTCTTGCGCCTCTCCAGTGATGGATTTCCCCGGAGGATGGACATCAATCAAACAAGTAAATTAACCTTATTCACAAGAAATTTTGAAAATGTCTAAAAACGTTTTGGTTTTGACTTGACACGTATTTCTTGATTACATGTAGCTCTATTTCAGTAGAGCTGAAAGTAGTTGTCTCCAAATGTCCCCGAGCCAATCTTGTGCTCCAGTTGTTCAAAAATGAATCTACTTTAGGACCTGACCAGCATTTTTTGCATATTTTTTTTCCTTTTGTGGATTATAACGTTAATTAGTGAATTAGAACAGAACAAATCTACGGAAATAACGTTATAATTCACAAAACGCAAAAAATAACAAAACAAGCTTTTCAGATCCTAAAACTAGACTAATTTTTGAACAACTAGAGCTCAAAATGAGCTTGGATACGGCTGGCTTCAACTACTTTTAGCTCTATTGAATTAGATTGGTTCTGCAAATAACGTTATAATACACAAAATGCAAAAAGTTTAGAAGTACCTATCGAACTCAAATCCTCAAACGTCCACAACGTTTGGATAATTTTGCGAATTAGGCCAACTTTTTTCTTTCAGATGGCTACTACCACGTATAGAATTTACTTCATTTGGAGAACAAACATTATTTTTTTTTAGGGAAGTTTTGGTCAAATCCTTCGGAATAAATATATAATTTGTATAGAAAGCTATTTCAAGAAAACCATTCCAATTGCAATAATTGCAATAATTATTGTGTTTTCATCGAAAATTCGGTAACTAACATCAGATTTGAGTTCCTCGCCCCGATTAATATTAAATATCTTCTTTTCAACTTGAAAACTTATAGCATGTGTTGTCTTTGTCTTTTGGATTTGAATACGCTTTTGTGACGCTCAAGCCGGTTACTTTCTGTTTTCTGTAGACATTTTAATTAGAATAGGAAAAAACGTATTATGGTAAGAATCTATTGGTTTTGAGCTTCTTTTCTGCCACCTAAACTCCTTCACCAACCGCTTCGAACTTTGAAAAATACCGTTTTCTCGTGAGGACCTTGGTGCACGACTGAAGATAATATTATTGCATAAATTATTTACTACAACATAATAAACCAAAACAAGTGCGGAATGGTTATGGTAGGTGATGAGGCGAATGGTCGTTACTCTTATCCGCTTCTAGTGCCAGTCATATCTAGCACGCAACGATTTAGTCACCCACTGAAACAAACATTTTAGCCGACAACATTGAGCTGTTGTTCGAGGGTCAAAATCAATTACACTGGTCACGAACACCTCACCGATCCGGCCAGATAACCTAAAATCCGCGAGAAAACTAATCAACGCTCGCGCAAGAAAATTGCAGCAATCCGACTGAAAGTTAACTTCCGTTCCCGAACTAAACTACAGAGTTAGATCCTCTTTACACAACTGTGAAGTCCTACGGCGATTAATCCCCCAAAGCGTTCAAGCAGTATTTAAGTTCATGGCTGCGTTAAATCGGATGGTGGGGGGGGGGGAGAGATGAATGCTATACATAAGCTGTAAGGTTTCTCATGTTCAAGCTTCTTCACTGTCGAATAACTTGAACTTGAATTGTTTCAGATAAGAATGTGAGAGGAACACGTAACCGTTGGGAGTGTGAAATACACATTCGTGCCAACCGGAAAGCAGCCCTAAACTGACTCAGGAGGTGAAAAATCTTACTCTTTTAATGTTGAATAAATTAAGTTTGATCATGTATGCAACTCAAAGTGATTGATTTATTTCGTTCGAAGAAAAAGGAATTGATTGAAACGATTTCTTTGTCGATTACACAATTTAGTCAGATATAATCGCTAGGAAGATTCTTCTTGTGGCTCATCTGTAATGGCTCAAATTTTTCAATTCATCAAATTTTGATTTATGAACTCCACCTTTGAGCCCTCACTGTGAACGAACCCCTGATTTAAACTCTATTTAAACGTGTACAAAAACAACACCGTCTCATTTAAGATTTTCGAGATATGACGTTTTGAAAATTTCAAAATTCATTTTGAACCCCTACCCTTTGGCCTAGGGATATAAAAAGTTTCAACGATTCCTGTTATCCTCGCATTATAGAGATAAATTAATTAGAGAGAGTTTGTTGTCCAAAAGGCATGATGGTTGTATCATACATAGATCCACAGTATCCATCCATACTCGCAAAGTAATCCATGGTAGCAGGCAATTTTCCCGAAACTCCTTCGAGGTCACTTATATTTTTCTTGATGCCTAGAACGTCATAACATTTTAATGAGCCATTTTCCTTGGCTTTATAAAATTTAATCAGGATCCAACTGTTGCTTGGATTTGTTGTTCTGTCAACAGCCTTGGAGCTGATCGTCAGGATAACCTTTTTTCTTTTCCATTTTGCATCATTCAGCAAATATTCGCCAATTTATCCTTAATAGATACTAATCTAATCTCTGAAACCTTTGTCCCATAAGAGTTCCACCAGAGTTCAAATGTTACTCAGTCGTGTCTCTTATCTCGTGCACAGTCATTCGGAGTGTGTTTTAATGAAATCTTGTAGTTTCAAGTGCCATATTCAGGTGAAGGTGAATGTTGTCAGCCGTCTGGGATAAAATCCAAGGATATCAGTTACTGATAATGGGGATGAAGTTCGTATTTCGTTGTATCACTCAAACAATAACATTTTCCTGAGGAAATAAACCCTTTTCCCATTAAAATCGAACTCTTTTGTTTTCTCACTCGAGTGGACCCTTTCCTTGTTCAAATTAACCTACGCAATCTCAATAAATTGATATTTATTCAAGGATCACTCTCACATCCACAGGGCAATAACTACCATAAACATCATCAATGTTGAGCAATTTCCAGCATCTCGGTAGCATTGGCGTTATCAGGATTCATCATCATCAGGAAATAAATATTGATTTTGGATATGAAAGGGTTTATTTGAATGGAAAAAAGGTAAATCTGAATTGAAGCCACAAGGTCCTTGTAATACTTGGTGGTAAAATTGTAATTGGGCTAAAAGGTGTGCTCGTTCGAGGAGTCGAAACACTCCCACCCAGATCATAGATCTGCCGAGATCATTTGTTATGATTCTTCACATACAGAAATAGTTATGATGTACCTCTGAACAAGTTTGACTTACTAACCATACTGAAGATTTGATTTGGTGAGTGCAAGGAAAGCTGTGCAGTTTTATTTAGTAGGCTCAGGAGAAAGTCAGGAAAGTCTTATGCACGTTACTACTCAATCTACAAGTATAATCCTGCAACATGTATAAGGATTGAGAGCAGTTTGCCCTAACGGGTAACCTCGTCATATTCTTCGACAACCAAGCGCCATATTCCAAGTGCTCAAGCCTCCACTTTTATCTCTCTTCCTCATTACATCTATTATACGTACTATTGTTTCACTGTAGTTTTACAATATAATATTGTGGAATATGGACAGTATAAAAGTACGTGCATAAATTATTGGAATCCTTTTCAAATTCATAACTCTACTCATTCGAATTTCATAGGTTCCCGAGGTGGCTTCATATTGACTTAATTAAATTGTTTGATTCTAGTCAGCCGATTCTGGCAGCCTTCTTCAATAGCTATTGTCAGTCGCATTCATGTTCCAGACATGAAGAAACTTCGAGCCACACTTTTAAATTAGGGCTAACATTTGAAAATATGATGATTCCAAGTTTGAAACGTTTCCTGATGATACTGCGTACTTTGTGAAATCTCTACGAAAGCCTCAAAACGTCAGGACGAATTGGGCTGAAATCAAATGCCAAAACTAGCGGGCAAGTTGAATTTTTTTTTTTTCACTTGACATGTTTCTTAGGCTTGTTTAATGATCTCGTGGTTCATAATATTCAAAACGATTTTACTCCCCGATTCCAGTCGTCATTAAAGAATTTTTACCTTGTTCAATACTACCAAGAGAAATAATGTTTTGAGATGTGGCGGTTCATCGTGATACAATGCTTGATAGTTGGATGAAACGCTTGTCACCTATAATTGAGTAGATTATCAATCAACTTTTGGTGTTTCTCGGCGAAGTCCAAGTAAAAATAAATAAGCATAATCGTGACAAATGTCTCTGAAACAAGTGTTTATGAACCGTTTTCTTCTGCCGCTCATGAGGGTGGCCCAAATAGATACTCGTGGCGTGCTGGTCCTCTGTTTCGCGACCAATTAGCTTGAAAGCCCACCTTGTCGGCCGGCTACAGTATTGTCAGACGTTATTGTGTTGCCGTTAAATAGGGGGATTTATGTTTATTCGATAGAGTCTGGAAATTACTATAAGAGGCCTCGAGTATAATATGAAACACGAATTGAATTGAGCCGGATGAATAGTTGATGCCACTCGACAGAGTAAACGAATAACTTCTCCGACTCTATTTAGCTGAATGGTATGTTATGTTCAATTTAGTTGTCACCTTATCCTCCTGCGCTGTACAACAACAAACCTCTCACTCTTTTATGGAATAGAAACCACTATTGGATTGGTAGCTTGTATTTATTGAAGGTTATAACACATTGCAAGTGACGCCATTACAGACAAGAAGGTCGTCGGCCTGTAAGTGGTGCGTGATACAAAAATGCGTTTTTGGGTTTTCGGAACCATTTGATTCCAAAAATAAGTCTTTAAAAGCTTTTGTAGCTCCACCGGTGGCCACCTAGTGATGATCCACCTTGTTCACTAGCAAGTTAATAATATAATTTTCTATTTCATCAGGATACGATCATTCATAATGTCTCGGTTTATCATCATTGTGTGCCTTTGATCTTAATAGACATCAGTACATTTGTCGCAGAATGTTCACAAATAACGACCAAGGATTCATTCATTGAGGATTGATACAAAGCGGCGAGGTATTTATATGAAGCCACGCATATATACCATTTTCGAGGATTTATGTTCAGTGAACGTTTTAATCCAGTTATAAGTAAAGATTAATTAAACTAATGAGATCGCTCATTTGTACATTACTTGAGAGAGCCTTAATTAAATTTACCATTTATGTACTAACAACATCCAGATCGACGTAGTTGCCATCCCGTGTCTTCAAATGTTCAAAAATATAAGCACGTGGTGAGTTAATTAAACCAAGATCAGAATGTTATAATTAATATTCTGTTCTCGACAATCACGGAAATTCATTTCCACTACTTTTGAAGTCAGGGATGTCAAAGAAGGACTTTCCTCTAATGAAATGGATGCACATGATTATATTAGAATGAAATCTTTGGATCTTAAAATGTTATCAACAGGTTTCGATAATCATGGAGGCCAAGTCTTTACGTTAGTTGGACACGTCGAATCAACGTCGTTGATACGTTTTCAAATCAAAATAATTTAATGTTCTGAATTGAGATAAATATGTGATATGCGATATGTAATATGATAAATACATTGAGCTACTTTAATAGATTACAAATCCTTATAATTTCGTAGATGTCAGAGGGGATGAACTATAAGGAATATTCATGTTATCTTCCAAGCACACCATTTTTCCCAAGTGAGAATACCCCATAAGGAACCCTCAAGACGGGATATTAAACTAGAGCTAAGAAAAGACGAACGAGGACGGAAGTTAACTCGAAAAGAAAAAAAATGGAAAAAACAACGGAAAAATATTGTTTAGAGTCGATGGAGAAACTGTGAACGACAGCAATATGTAGGCGTCCCTCTCGGTAGGTAATATATCAACGAAATTGCACTGCATATTATGTGATATAGGATCAAGAGACGGCTCGTGATTTATGGAGACGCCTGAACGGAAGAAGTATTCAATCTTGGTTTAGTTAAGGGTGGAACGCTGAGGCTGGCGAGGGAAATAAGGAGTTCCCGGAGACCGTATTATTCTAATTTGCATGTTCATGAGTTGTTTTTCTTTTCTTCGCAAGGCTCATGCACAACTCTTGTCTTGCATGCGGGGATATTGCTGAAACAAGTACGAATTTCGAAAAGCGATGTTTTCTTGGTGCAAACAATCGTTTCAGATGTTGCACTGTGAAAAGACCGACTCTGAGATGTGGAGATGTGGCTTGGGATTCCTCTGATCTCGAAAACAAGTTTTTTCCTTCACTCTCGTTTTTTTACACTCCCATGGTGCATCAGATTTAAGGCCAATAGTGGAATAAAGATAATAAATACCCCTGCAAAAGTGGTTGGAGGACATGAATAACGTTCACTGTTGTGCTGGAATAGCTGTAAAGTAATTAAAATCTTCTTCTCAATGTAATCTCATGAATGCAATCATATAATCTCTGTTTGAGAACTTGTTCATTCCTGGTTTGAAGACCCATTGATGTACGTTACAAAGCTGCCACTATAGATGCAAGAGTATGGGGCACATGAAAATGTTCCATAACATCAGAAGTTTCCAACAAGTTTTTGGTGAAGGGAATACTGCCTGAGTGGCAATTTCCAAGCAACTGCTGTGCGTGAAAATCATTGGAAAATTCCATCATAAGACATTCAACGATTTTTAAATTCCGCTCATGTAAGTTGTTTATAGTCCGTTAATGAACTTACACAAAATTCGTCTTCAATAATTAAATAACTGAAAATAATTGAGAACTCATCTTCAATCATTATTATGGGCTGCAGGGTAAGGGGTACATGCAAATGTAAAACGAGTGGTGAACGATTTTCTTAGAATGAACACTCACTAAGTTACAATAATTGTAATTATTACTGAGTTACTGATTGGTTGGGCGTGAAACCCACTAGTTCATGTCCGTATTTTTTACCAAGTCCACAGCATTGTGATCAGTAATTACAAACTTTGTTGTTCAAGATTGAGCATTACAGTTGAGCCGGTGGAAGAACTACAGTAGAGGAGTCCTCTAATTGACAAGAAACATGATGAGAGATTGCATTCCATCAACGGCCCTCACTGAAGGGTGTGGGTTGGGCTGGTGTCTGGAAGAAGTGTTTGTTGTTCTACGTGGTCATGTTTAACTGGATGGTGATAAGAACTCTTGGGGTCTCCGTCCCTTGAGCCATCTTCTAGGGTTTGGTTCAGCGGGTTATTAGCTGGTTTGTGTTGGTGTGCATGCAGATCAATCTCCATTCAACCTTCTCCATGAAATCTTGTAGGGGAATTTTCACTCCTTCCGACCGAAAGTACGGCTGTATCTCTCTTCACATACTTCAACATTTAGAACGATTGTTAGGCACCAGAAAAGTTGGTCCAGACGTTAGTCCAGATGTAGCCCGAGGTACTGGACAGTGTTGCAGGATGGTAGGATGTGTCCTTTGTGTGTGTTTGCTGATCAATCTCCAGTCTTTGGTCCAGCTTTCCACCCTCTAGATGAGATCTTGAAGGGGAGTTGGAGGTCCTTCCGTTCTTCTGGCGACCAAAAGTTTTGCACCAGAAAAACATATCACGAATTTCGTATTCTTACGTAGCGACTGGTGTTTTGAGCATTATCATACAGAAATGCTGTTATACATTTACATCTGATCGTTTGCTTAAAATATGTAACAAAAACCGTTTGACGAACACCATTTCATAGTATCAGAATCCTTCGAACTGTTTTAGGTAATTATTCTTATTTCCGGACGTTTGTGCGGTAATAATTATTACACCCCTAAAACCTTTTCCGAGCCGTGAGGTATTTGAAACATAATTTGTTACCACGTCAATAGTAATTCCTGTGAATTCAATTACGACCCTAAACGGCATTTCAGAGAATAAATCATAATGTGCTGAACACTACTTCTTTCGCTCATTTTAATTCGTTTCTCCCGTTACTGATGACCTTAAATTTTTTGTCTTCACGATAACAAAGTGCCATTAAATTTTTTGTCTTCACGATAGAAGCCAATCTCTGCGATTGGGATTTATTTTACTTTGTTAAAACCCGAATTTTGGGTTGGGTCAGAAAAGTAAAAACGTAGCAGCTGGTTCATTTGAATAAAGGAATAATTATGGGCTGAATAATAAACTAATTCGATAGACGGTTAGCATTCCTTCAATTAAGTATAATGTGTATAATTTTTTGTCATTTTTTCCGTGAATTGATTTCATAATATCATCCGGAAATATTTTTGGCAATTTGATTGATTTATCGAAATCAATTATCTTCTTCAAACCGTGATGACTAAGAATCCGCCACTGGTGGTTCACAAGTGTATGAAAAATACCTCGTATCGCTCGTAAATAAACTTTATTTATTAAAACTTCGTTACTTTCTCAGTTTATTTTAGAGCAGTCGCTGGAAGGGGGAAACCTCTGTTCTGGAAATATCTAACTCTCAAAACAATATTCCGACTGAATCAACCGTAGAGATGGACAATATGGGAGGAAGGTAGCGTCGTAGCCTCGCATTATTTCCACTTCGTAAACATTTCTGGTTCGGGTTTTATGTATTCCAGACCACATAGATATATTCTCAGATGCAAATACAAATACCCGTGCTCAGTTCGTAATATATTCGGACGGCGGTACTTCCTAAACGGCTATTTTCGTGAACATATATGACGGTATTTCACGATTATTAGCATACAGAGGTTTATATGAAATGAAGTGTCGGATTTTTTTTTTTTTTTTTTTCCGTTCTCTGTTACACCTCTTGACCCCGTATAGAAGTATCATTCGTTTATAGAAGTCGTTTTTACGGTTCGAAGTCGACTTTTAGTGAAATGAAGGAGAAGTGAGATATGGGCAGATAAACTCGGCGTTCACTCTGGGGCCATTTTTGAACTGTTAGCGGTCTTTCAAGTTGAAAGGGTGGGAAAAGAGGGTAAATGAAGAGGAAGAAGGAATTACTCAGCGATAAAAGGAGATCGAAGAAAAAAAGTTCCGTTATCCTTTGGTGCAGGTTGGTGTGACAGTCATCATTCATGTTCGACTTTCTTTCCCAAATTCATCATGACGTATTGGAAGTTGCCATTAAGTATTGAGATGGGAAATACTTGGTCTTTCTAAATCCAAATTTCCTCTAGCTTTTTGGGTAACAGCCTTTTCGAACAAATTTGGCACCGTGTCACCCAAAATCCCCCTTAAACACTCTCATCTTCTCATCTGTACAATGAAATCCTTGCCTCAAACTCTCTTTCCCCTAGATATTCATGAAATGTTTAAAGATCGTGAGAGTTGGCCCCAAAAATGTTCCATGTGTATTTATGCGATTGACCCGTCAGAAATTATATAGCACTGTGCTGTAAAAATAGTTCCCCATCAATTTCAGACGTGAAAAACGATTAATTGCTCATTTTGTTTTGAGATGATGCCCGGTTTCCCCCGTTATTGGCTCATGTTCTGGAAGAATGTTAATCGTACTTCTATGACTAGCGGATTGTACCTTTCAGATTTAATACAGTTCCACCACTTAACACCAACTTTGATGGGGCTCCTGGAACTACCAACTTGGTCGTATTTAATGGTGTCATGATGTGATTAAATTATACTACCCACCGGCTTGCCAGGTTTTTTCATCTAGATGTAATTTAATGCGATTTCTTTCTTCATACTAGAAGAGCTCATTGAGAACTTTAACCGTTCAATTACAAGCCTGACCTTACTGCGAGTTCACCAACTCATCTCAGTGTACTAAGATATGGGGTAGGGCCATTACACGTTTCGTAATGACTTAAAAAACTAGGATTCGCTTCTTGATGTACCTGATATAGGGAAAACTGCCACTAATGCTACCAAAGTCTTAGGAGGAAAGTTGAGTAATTAACTTGCGGAGGTAGTCAAATTGAGTTCCATGAGAAACAAGAGTATCCTAATGCATATTATGGTGGAGGGGGTAAACTTTGCCGAGTTAAGCCTCGGTATGTAGTACTAAAAACTCAACTTTAGCTCTGCGCGGGGTTGAGCGAACTAAGGAACGCTGAGGTCCAACAAAGGCTGCAGTTCTGCTAGGGACTTTATTGATGAATGCATAAAAGTTTCGAACCGTCTGGGGTCTCGTTAGAACTTTCGTATGGAGCCTGAAAGCAGGCACTCGATCATGTCCTTTTTACTGATGGGTTCTCTCGAAGATTTTCTTTCATAACCCGCTCAGTATGGCGATTTATTGATACGAACCTTGAAGCCTGCACAAACTTCGAGCCTACAACGATTGAAATCTTTGTCTGCAGAAGACACACAAGTTGAAGTATCTCAGTTCTGTCGTGGGTAGGAACCGAATTCTTTTGGTAAAGCGCTGAAAAATTGCAAAATTATATTTATATTCATAGCAGGGTAGGAAATCTCGAAAAAAGTATACGATTTGCCCTACAAGGCTTGAGTTCAAAGAATTTGAGTCCTTTGGTGGAGAATTTGATACACCGATTTACGTGAATAGAGAGGATTACATCGGCTAATAATCCCTACATCTCTCCATCCCTCCAGCATTGGCATCAATTCATATGGATATTGAAGGGATGCCGGATGATGTACAAAACACTTATTCAAGCTTTTTATCGGCTCCATTTTAGTTCGGTTTTATAGCGCCATTAAGTAATCTTAAGTCATTTGATGTACACTATGAGGGACTTGTCCTATGTACAATAAAATTTTTTTCAATTTCAATTTCAAAAGCCTTCTCATGTTTTTATGATCAAAGCACGTGCTCGACAAAATCCCTATGGAGGACACTCTCACTTGAACATACATTGGCGTAAAAGCGGTCTTCATCAACAGCATCAGCAGCAGGCACTGTGTAGTGCCTGAGCTGATTCGTTAGGCACAATTGGCCAGTCTCGAGAACTACAAGGAGCAAAGTCGACGTTTACGTCCACGCTCGGCCAGCACGATGCATACATTTCCCCAGACCTCCTTGCAGTTAGTGTCATTACAACAGTCGCACCGTTATGGCTCCATTCATTCGGATTTGCAGAGTCTTCTGAATAGACAATCAGTCGGGTCAAGAAAATGTCCTGCATTTAGATCATGATCCAATCATGATACATACCTTGAACTAAAAAATATAGAGCGGTTGAGGAGAGCGATATTCAAAATATGTATTGAAGTTCTACAGAGCTGGTAACCGTGAAAATAGTGGAAAGCAGAAAGAGCTCTGGTACTCCATTTTTACGGACTATCTGGAAGGTTTAGTGGATGCGTGAAATTCGCAGTGTCGAATCTGCAAAGTTCACTGAACTTATATTAGAAACGAGGGAGAGAGAGAGCTTTTTTTCCCCCGATCTCACCTCTCGTTCAAGTCGTAAATAACGAATCGATCTGAGATAAATTTCACTTAGCCTTATGAGTCGGTAGCCGACTTGTAGGGCGAAAACGGGGCTAGACAAGGGTGATTTGTTGGTTTTAGTCCACCCGGCTTGACTAGCCAGTTCCCCCTTTCCCATACACTATCTCTGCACCTGGGCGTAAGCCTGCACTATGCAAATGCCGGTGGGTAATATACGACACACCGGAGCCACTCATCTCTTCCTTGACGCCTATATTTAACTCATGGGGAACTAATACAGATAAGACGAGATGCTTCGAGTTATAGCTCATTGGTGTGCGTTGAAGTGGAAGAGATTGTTAGATACACACGACTGTATAAAGTAAAGAACCTTGTTCATGTTCACATGCTCACCACTAGATAGAATCTGAAGTCCACACTGAAATAATTACCATAATCGTGTGTTCCGTACAATGGATACAACCCTCAACTTGAGTGTCCACCATCTTCTATTCAAATCACTGTCCCTTCACAGTAAGAGATTCCCGAGAACATATCATACGTCTGGGCAAACAGTGCATCTTCACGCAGCCAGACATCCACGAACTAACCATGATTTTGAGTCAGCGTTAAAATTGATCGAGCCATGACTTGCAGCCATTTAAATATTCCATGGTTCATCTCGTTTGTCTGGTTTTATAGTTCGTCAGTATAAACTGTCTCGTAAATTCACCCGCCCCGTTAGTAATTCACGGTATACATAGATAATTGTTGCACCTTGCCAACTCATTCTTCAGCTTGGTATGTACAGGGATGTCAGAAGTGATTGAATATGAACTCCGCACGACAGGAAGCAGTTTCACTAAACTGATGATCTCCATGAGGATGCATAGGGACGATAAGGGATGATCGTAACCACTCATCCCGCGTAAAATGATGCCGACAGTGATGACGCATAATCGGACCGATGTGGAACGCGAAAAATGGAACTATGAAATTCAACGGGACGGAGATGTACAGTGCCGTTCTCTCATTTCCCAGAAGCCCCTCTTGTACTGAGGTTGCCACGGGTAGAGTTTTCCGCCGTTAAGAGAAAACCTTGAGGGATTGTAACAGCAATCGTTATCCGACAGGAAATGGCAACCTCAAGCTCCCTCGCTCGGTCCCTAGACATCGGATATGAATCTTTAATCCAGGGATGGAAGTACACAACATTGTATATCCGTATCAAGGAGCTTGATTCATCTCTACATTGTTCCTGAATTGAATGTTTACAGAAATACCACCTATTTCAAACAGTAGCATCACTTTTTCTATACATATTTCCACTGCCCTACAAAGTAGAAAAGCTGTAAAACGAAATAATGTAGTTTTGAGAAAAACGCAGGTACTTACCTAATATACTTTTTTTAAGTAAGTATACCTTTTCAAATTTTGAACACCAGATTCCTTAAATTACTGATTTATTGTTCAGAAATTAGACTTTTTCTATCACTTTAATATTTTGGCAAAATGAATTTAAACTTGTGAAAAATGGACGCTTTAAGTTTCAAGCACTATATCTTGAAAACTAAACATGTTAGAGGAAAACTGATGTCAGAATCGGATTCAGTGCATCCGCAAACCCCCAAAAGGGTGGATCACTTCCGTGTAACGAAATCAGTGTTGACCTGTGTAATTATAGATTATAGTGTTGAGTATACAAGATTGATTGACAACATCGATTTTGTCATGTTTCAGATGACGATGTAGTGAAGAAGAGTGTGGAAAGCTGCTAAGATGTCGTTCGCAAATGTCACAGGGTTCTACGACAACACCACGTTCTCGAACGGCTCACGAAATGACACGGACGTGTTTTGCAGCACTTTCAATCAGCCAACGCTCGTTATATTTGCACAAATCTTGTACGCGCTGGTTTGCATCGTCGGTCTCCTGGGCAACTCACTCGTCATCTACGTCGTTCTGCGTTTTTCCAAGATGCAGACAGTCACTAACATGTACATCGTGAATTTGGCCGTTGCAGACGAATGTTTTCTGATCGGGATACCGTTTCTCATCGCCACAATGAGCTTGGAACTGTGGCCTTTCGGTCACGTCATGTGTAAAATCTACATGGCCACAACGAGCATCAATCAGTTCACGAGCAGCATTTTCCTGACTATCATGAGCGCTGATAGGTACGTCGCTGTATGTCATCCGATTACAGCGCCGAAAATGAGGACTCCGTTCATATCAAAAATCGTTTCCTTGGTCGCCTGGACAGCCAGCGCCGTTTTGATGGTTCCAGTCTTCATGTACGCTAAGCTCGAAATCCTTGGTGACCCGGAACAAAGCAGTTGTAATATAATTTGGCCTGAAAGCGAAAAACTTACTGGGCAGACGGCATTTACGCTTTATACGTTCGTTTTAGGGTTTTTTATACCTCTCGTTTTGATATTCTGTTTTTATTTCTTAGTTATAAGGAAGTTGCAAACTGTCGGTCCTAAGAATAAGTCGAAAGAGAAGAAAAAGTCTCACAGGAAGGTAACTAAGTTAGTTCTGACGGTAATAACGGTGTACGTGTTGTGCTGGTTGCCGTATTGGATTATGCAAGTCGCCTTGATATTTACACCACCGAATCAATGTCAATCAAGGATCACCGTAACTGTGTTCCTCATCGCCGGCTGTTTGAGCTACTCGAACTCGGCAATGAACCCGATCCTGTACGCTTTTCTCAGCGACAATTTTAAGAAAAGTTTCATGAAGGCCTGCACATGCGCCGCGGGTACCGACGTGAACGCGACGTTGCATTTAGAAAACAGCGTTTTCCCTCGTCGAACTCAACGCGGAGGTTCAGAGCGCAGAGCCGTCCGGGGGGCCCGAGACGACGCTCCGGACGCGCTCCTCGTGAGCCGTACTGACCATTCAACGACGGCCCTCACTTCGAGATCCAACGTCACCGTCACCAGCGACACGACGACGCCCGTCAAGAACGGCGTAAAGCTCAACGTCACTCCTACAGAACTCTAAACCACCAAAAGGGCCACCAGTATATTTCATACGAATCATTCTACTTCTCCCAACAGATTCGACATATCATATATAACTTATCAGTTGTATGTAACCATCAACTATCCACCAATTCCTTGATTTCCAAACAACTGACGATTCAACTGCTTTTTAACTGTCGTAAACAACTTCTATACTACGAAAAACTTAATGTAGCTCCCTCGATTTAAACTACAAAACTTGAAACAACGTATATGTACATAGCTGTCCCCATTGTGTCGGTGTTACCCCTACTCGTGTTTTCCATGTACCATTTTCGTTTTGGTGTTACATTCTAGTCAAACCTACTCTGTGATGCAGGCGTTTGGGCTTCTGTGCCATCCTTACTGAGCCCGCCTTTATCCGTTTCTGGTTTTTTCCCATTTTGACAACGGATAGGGCAAGGTGGCACACTTCCCAAGATCACCTGGATGAAGAAAAAAAATCCTCTATACGAGCAACCCTTAATCACCATATTCTCCCTCTAATCTACGAAAACCTCTGTTTCCCAATTTTACCACTCATGCAGGGTACGTTTATTTACTGTATAGCAATATATATTATTATAGATATATATGTTATATTCAATTAATAAAAGAAGCTCATCAGTGTCTGTGTCATTTTAACCTGATTTATGAACACCGGGTTATTTCTCCTCCCTCAGTCGAAATTTGAACGAAAAGTTCAAGCAACTGCTTGTAGAATCAGTACTTATAGCATAACAGAATCATAATGTTTGTAGTTACTCATTTCAATGGAATCAATATATTTTATGGCCAGCGAAGATCTTGCTTGTGTTTCAAAGTGTGCTAGAGACTTACACGTGTTTGACAGAATCAACATTACGTTACGTGTGTTCCATAGGGACGCGATGATTTGAAAACTAGGAGAGTAGACTATAAGTAGAGCACCACACTACTTTCTGTACCGGTATTTAGTTGATGCAGTGATAGCTAGAATTTAGAGAGATTCTTTGGGTCGGTTTTTACGAGGTTGCAATTAATGTGGGAGTTACTTGTGTGGGGATATCAGAACAGTGGGCAAAATGCATGAGCCAAAATTGAAATTTGCTTTTACATGACAATTGAAGAGTACCGTGAAATACCTACGACAGGACAGGAAGTGAAAGATACAAAAAATCACAGAGGAAAAAAACAACTACCCAACTAAGCGATTAGTGATTTGAAGGCGTTTCCCCTATTAAGAATAATATTATGGTCATACTTTTACCTCAAACTTTCTCTGATGACCAATCCAGATTAACTGTAGCTCCTCGGGAAATGGGTTCCACAATAATTGAAATTCGTCTCTTCAGTCAGATCCCAACCGTAACCTCCATTTAATTTCCGCTTGACTCCTCTCTCGCTACAGAATTTCGTGATGGTCCATTCAGGGAATATTTCTCTGGTGGGTTCGAACAGTACGTTTCATCGGAGCTACGTTCACGTTCTCTCGCGCTGTAAATGTACTATTTATACATCTCTGTATTATTTTATAATCGATTACCTATCCGTATTTCTCTTGATGAAGAACGGTCTGTAGATTGTTGTACAATTAATGGAATGTCAATGGGAGTATGGATGATAATTATCATCCATACTCCCATTGAGGCCTTCTGTTACAGTATCCCATTATAATGGGATACTGTAACAGAAGGCCTTTGTGAACGAGATGTGAAACAACATTTTCGTGATTACCAGACTGATCATTGAATGCCGACTAATTGGCTACAGTTTCATTTTGCATCGTGTTTACAATAGACGATGAGTTCGAGTACAAAAAGTGCATGAGTTCGAAATCGGTAATTAATCTCATAGCGCTATTTAGCAAAGTAATTGTGTCAGAGGGACAGAACTAAAATCACAGTATCGAGTCGTTAAGTAAAGAGAAATAAAAGAGGGGATGGTAGAAATGGCCACTTATTCAACCAACTCAAACTCGTCGCGTTAGGTGATGGCTATTATGGTAGTAATATAACAACATGTACTCTGGTAATAATCCCATTCAAACATAACTGACAGTAACTGTCTGGTATGTTTGAATGGAACAACTTTGTTTCCCCGTTGTGCGCTGAATAAAATTTTGTTTTTAATTTTTTATAAAACATGCTGATATAGTGTGGCTAATCTACCAAGTTGAAAAAACCAATAAAAGTAAAATACCATGAATTGTACCTTTGATAACTATAACGTACCAGTAGTACGCTATGAATAGAGTTGCGTCTACCAATCCAGGTAAGCTACTTACAATACTTATCAGGTTTATAATTTATAGATTAGTGTTAAACTCGAAATCGTCTACTGTTTATCTCCCAACTCAAACATTCGAATATTTGCTCTCCTAATTGTAAGGAGACCTTCGTTTACATTGTAAACTTTCAAAAATGACTAATCGACGATGTAGGGTGCCTACATATCCATGAGTGGTGTTCATAGTAGTGTATTTAGAGAAATAATCAACATCCATTAGCTCGTTGCAGCTACAGGCCTAGGCTATAGACAGCCTATAGGTAAAACTGACGTTAATGAAATAAGGTGTGTACTATTCATCTGAACCATCTTCTGAATGAATGTATTTATTCCCCCATTTGAAAAAAACGAAAGACTGAATTATTTAGGTACGATGCAGTATGATTGATCACACCCTTCTTGTCTTCGATTTCATGGAAATTCTTGGCCGGTATCCTCTCCAGAACTTGCTCATCACTGAATCGGTAGAGTAAGGAAGCCGAGATCATCGTCGATGATGCTCTTCCCATCGCTGATGGACATGACGAACTTCTCAAATGCAGACTTCAGCACGTCACCGTTATCAACTACGTTGGCGTGAACGTGCGTTATCGATGCCAACGTTCCATCTGACAACATTGTAAAGCAAAATAATCTACCAGTATCAATGCAGTGGGCAGAGGGTGTTGAGAGAAATTATGAAAAATCAAGACGAGTTAACATTTGTGTGCTTTTCAATGAAAATTTGGTTTCGAAATTACTGGTCTGTATACAATATCCCCATGTATGTCTCATGACTGCTACTGAGTTGAGTTAGCGACCCCCAACCCTCTCCCGAAGAGTCTGGTCACCTTCTCGAAGGAAAACACAATATATTACTTACTCCAATAGTTTCGTATATGTATGAAACTCACAATGATATTGTACACAGCACAGTGATCTAAACCTCTAGGGATCTATACCAAAATATTAAAAATAATAAACATTAAATGTTCAAATTTTGTTCTCAATCATGGATTGTAGAAACGCCACCGTCTTGCAGATCCATGAGGCTACTTACATCATAATATCAACACACTGATCAAATTGTAAAGACGAAGAAGCGCACAACTCATAGTACAATGCTTACGAAAATCTGGAGATGTCGGCTTATATGTTGGGTCCTTAGTATTAGCAACAAGCAGGGCGTTAGTGTGCGGTACCATGCTTTTGACGATAAAATGATCGCTGAGCCGGTCCAATTCCAAAATGTGATTTGCGTTTTCTGGGTTGTATACTATCACGACGCCGTTCGCGTTCCACAAGAACACAGGCCATAAGCTTTCGTATCTGTAACATGACATGTTACAGATCGTAATAAATTGTTATTGTGAGGATTACATCAGCACATTGTAAAGATTACACATTGAGCTGTTAGGATAACAATGTCATTTGATGAAGGATTTTTTACATCCAATGAACCTAACTGATTAACCAATAGTCAGGCTTTCAAACCGTTTTAGTTTTATCAATGTCATAAAAAACTATGACTGTTATCTTGACCGTGTGCATACTTACTCCATAAAGGTCACGCAGAGTCATAACACTATATTAAGTACGGGTTCTTTTTTGCCTAGACTGTATTATATCACACCTAACGCTATTAGAAGTACAAAAACGAAACACGGTAACCCTTTCCAAATGCCTACTGAATCTCTCCAAAATACAACATTGAAAAGATTTACTAAATGAGAATGTACATTTAAGTTCACAGTTTGAGGCGATTCCTTTAAATAACGGGTTTGGGTTCTTGTTCTTGCCTGGCTATCGTAAATTATCTTGTTTATGACGTGTGTTGCACTAGGAATGTAGACGCAGGCAGATAGTAATTTATTACAACTAGTTACTATGCAGAAACTCCATAACTTCACTTCAATTTCTAAATAAAACCGTTTCATCTTCTACTGTAAATCATAACTGTCCCACATCCACAAGTATCATTTCGTTTCTATCGTTTCATATTTCGTTTACGTTGAAAACGGATTTTTTTCTGCAACAGGACTAAAGAAGTAAGCATTTTACCCTCGGATACTTCATAGTTGTATAAATATCAAGCCACAACCAAAATAGCGTTGGTGGGTCGTTTTGACTGTACCAATCATTAGGCACAGGAGAAAGCTATCAGCTTAACGACTTTTATGAACGATTTGGTGCAGTTGAATGGAATAGAATTCTTTAGTTCCCCAACAAAACCAGTTCATAGAGTATTCACTTTATCACAATATTAGGAAATAAACACTATAATATACTATATACGAGTGGTAAGCAGGGTACTGAAATCGTTGTCGTGTTTGTAGAAATCTACATCTACACTATAACGAAAAACTCACTTATCTTCTCCGGAACAGTCCCACAACTCAACTTCTACATTTCTGTGGTTAGCGTCGAACTCCAAAATCCGAACACCGGGCGTAGCTCTATATTCATAGTTGCTGTAGTCTATTGCGTCAGAAAGGAAGTTAGCTATCGTTGATTTACCGGCCTATAAGTGGTGAAACAAGCTTAGGTTAGTATTTTGGCACTTTGAATATTATAAAAAGACAGGTTAAAAATGTGAATGGTTTGAACATGTCATGAGGTAACATTGAGATGATCCTACCTGTGACGGGCCGACCAGAATTATCTTCAGTTTCACCATTTTAGACCACTAATACAAACTTAGACTATGCAAGTAATGAATAAAAGGTTCATAATAGTATTATTATTGTTGACGCCAATGGTTGCGAATGAACAGCTGACTACCGAATGTTGTGTTCATCGTTCCCCTTGGCAACGGTGGCCTCAGTTCGGGGAGTCGCCGCACGATCCGATCCGCTCACGGCTTAACTTGCTCTTGGTATTTCTTTATACTAATTTATACTATTTATATTATTAATTCCCTACTTTCTGCGTTAATTTATAACTAAGCTGGTAGGTATTGAACAACTAGATCTGCCAAAATGATCAATTATCAATCTTCAAGTGTGTTCCACAGAGTAGGTATTATTATCAGAGGCACATTGCAGTAATTGTAACAAGATTAAAACTTGCCATGTTAAAAATAATAATGATGAGAGTACAAGACTTAGATTTAGTACAAGACAAGTCATTTTTATAAACCCAAAAATGTGGCTATGAAAAAATTGCTATGAAGTCAAGATAGATAAGAGCGATAGCCCCTAGTCACATAACTTCTTCATGCATTCGGCATTTCCGTGAGGGTTTGCAAAGCAATAGAGTAATAAAGGTAACAAAATTATTACAGTTGTGGTATTTAGGTTTTAAAATAGGTTCGATAGAACAAGATGTCGTAGAATGTGTTGGAGTATTTTCCTTGTCACATTACAAACAGCTAATCTACAGCTCCATTGGTCCTATCTATAGTATCCATCTAAATAGTTCAGCGTATGTTATCATGAGTGATGTACCTACAAGCAATTTTCCTATTACAAGGACATAGTAACTATGTTGTTGATATGGTGTACCAAAGCTTCAACCTAAACAATCTTTTCAAGCCAATGGAGTCGAGCGACCAGCCGTTTTTTATTGCCAATCACTGCAATTCGAACCGGATACGCTTCAATATTCCGTACCTATCGAGTTATTTTTCTCCCAGAGAAGATAGTGATGTGGAGGTTAGTATTGAAAAGCTAATACGACAACCCATACTCATGTCAAGGGGTGACACGTAATATCTATATAATGTATTAGTGAGACGGGGCAGACCGTCCTCGCTGAATTAGAAATAAGTAAGGTCATTCAGAAATCATGCTAAATACTTTAAATATGATATTCATCAGGTTTTGCGCTGGTACATTCCTAATAGCGTCTAGGTGTTATAGGCAGCAATTTCTTGAAAGCCTTTTCATTTTTACAACTCATCTTTGGAAAGTGAACTAGGTACCTCATTTGCCTCTCTGCTAAGCAGGTTTTAAATAGGATGAGTGTAACTTTTGTACTGGTTCTGCCCCAGTGCAAGTACTAGACCTAGTTCAGCCTACTAGAACTGATTACTCCAAATAATATTGAACAGGTTTGAATTAAGGGCCAAGAAATTTGAAAGTACCAAACCCTAATTTCAATTGTCAATACCTATTCTCAGACCACGCAGCCATCTTACTTCAATTTCTTTCAACGTACTCATACTAATATGTATCATTTTGAATTAATTTCATTACAGTCAGGTACAAAAAGGGTCGGACCGGGTGTTTCCACCGCAGTACTTGTGTAACAATAAATTAACAGGTGGGTACTATTTCAGTTTCATTCATCGAAATGGAAGAAGGAGCTGGCGAAAACCAGCGAAGAGTTGTCTGATCAGATTTCGAAATTTGTGACCAACCGATACCTCACGCCTGAGTTTCGAGTGCCCGACGATGTCAGCGTGAGGCCCCCGTTATTGGTGTTTCAAAATGTCAACTCGGGAAGTACGAGCAAATTGAGTTTTACTATTACGAACCGCTCCAAGGTGAATTCCATAATCATCTCTATACATAATGTTTGTATGAATGTATTGAGCTAGATCTACACTGAAGTTAGTAACAATGAAGAAACTATGAAAGAATACATACAGACGATTCAGAGGGCCGTAACAAATCCAGACGTGATCAGGCTCAGAATTTCAATTTGCAAAATGCACATATCTCTACCCTGTACAGTACTTACCTATTTATTTTCGAAACTCGCATCTAACAACAGAATAACCCCAATCAATAGTAGGTACACAATTATATTTCAGACTTCTACCATTAGGTCGAGTAAATATTGATTTATTGTTCAGATGATCTGTACAGGTGATCAATCGTTTATTATTAAATTAATATTTCCTCTAAGAAAGTAATAATTACGTGGTACATCCATCTCCTTTATTTCAGCACGCCCTCGACCTGGCTTACGAGACAGTTAAATCGGAAGTGTTCCAAGTTCAGACGGATCAGATCACTTTGAGACGATTGTCACCCAACCAGAGTGTCGTAGTCACGGTAAAGTGCAGCCCGCCCACGGAAGAGGATCAAATTTACGTTATAAAATTCCATTCAAAAAAAGGATCATTCAACATCCCTGTGCTTTGTGAGTTCATTTCAGACTCTATGCAGTTGGGGAAACAGCCAGATAGGAGAATAGGGAATTTGCCACATTTCCGATTTCCGAATGCTACACTTCCCGGAGCAATCATGTAATTTAACCATAACAGAGAAAAGAGTGACAATCTATGATTTATTGCCAATGATATGACAGGTATTGGCCCGCGGTTCCTCGTTAGTTCCAATGACAGCGTGATGATTGATGAAGCATACATCAACATGAAGTCCACCACTCTTTTACCTCTGTCCAATCTCGGACCCCGACAGATCGATTTGATTTTGTTGGCACAGCAGTAAGTTCTATCCGTTATAACTACATTCAAATCTTCAGCAGAAGGGTACCCTGCACCATCGCCAATTACCCGGTCGTGACATATTTCATTCGATCAATCATTTACAGACCTTTTACTATCAAACCAAGCACGATGATTCTAGAGCCTTTCACAAGTGGGAAGGTGGAAGTGGCCATAAAATCGAACTGCATTGGGAAGCAAACGAGTAAACTGAGAATAAGGCACGGTACAGGTATGCTATATTCCTATAAGATTATTATTTTCTACCATACAATAATTAGGAATAGCTTGGCACAACTCTTTTGGCGACACGGGCCGTGGTCTGGAGACTGTAATAAGGTAAAGTATAAAGAAGTTCCAGTCATGCAGCATGATCGTATGAGCGAATTTTCGAAGCACTAGGTGAAATTTGGGGTGGAAGGGGGGAATCAAAAATGTTTTGAATACCAGAAGAGTATTGGATACGTTACAAATTTTATTCCCATTTTTTGCCGAGTTAACACCTCAGTTTATAGATTTTTCAACGCTGAAAACGATTTTAAAGTCCGAATTGCGATATCTCTTTCCTTTAACAGATTATATCAGATGAACCGTGAAAAACATCTCAAATAACAACCATCAACCATTCTTCATCTTCAAAGTGCTCCAGGCTGAGAAAGAAATATCGCAATTTTGACTTAACCATCGTGTTCAACATGAAAAAAACCTTTAAAATGAGGCGTCACTTGTCAGACTATTTCATTTTTTGGATCATTTTTCCGCCCTTAAAACTCCCCGAAACCCCCCCTTAGAGAGGCTCAATTCTGCCTATCTTCGAACTTGAAATTTCGATGGCCAAGACAGAATTTTTGTGTAAACTTTTCATCTCAATTCTATCGAGAGTTATCGTTAGAATGACACATACATATATATATGAAAATATGTATAAATACATAATATGATTTTGATTGATAACGTAAACACGAAACGCGTCTCAAGTGAGTCTTGTAAACCCCTTTTTTGTTATTTTATTTCTATCTAAAATTTAAAATACATAATATGAAGATATTTATATAAATATGTATACATGTAACCATTTCAGTTTGTTGTAACTAACACCATGTTATAACTAACATCTTGTATGCTGTGTTTGACTGAAGGAAATTGTGTATCTGCAGGTAGTTTACGTACTATATTCTTGGGTATATATATGTAGATATCAGTCGCATTGACCTCACGTAATTATTTATTTATTCATTTCTTGTTGGCGAATTTTCGAAGAAAAGGAAGCTATTGTTCTTAGTCCAAAATTTTGAAAAACATTGTATACCAAAGTCCGTTCCAGGCCATCCTGAATTCACTGCCAAAAGACACGAAAACTCATATGCATATACCTACCTATATAATATATATTATATACTAGGGTATGGATTTTCGTATAAAATTTTATCTTTAAATGTTTAAGATGTTAGTTACAACTGCACACAAATGATTTGTAGACGATTCAAGTCGACGGTTTCAAGGTAGCAAGATAATATTATTTAACTGAAGAAACTTCTTTCCACAGGGGAAGAGGTGTTTGTGGACCTCATCGGTCTAGTTGTAGTCGGTGATATAACTTTGAATAAGAACTTCGTGAAATTCCCTGGAGTATACATGAACACCCAAGTCAAAGAGACGGTCGTTCTCCAAAGCAACGTTCACCATCCCGTCAGTTTTTCTTGGAGGCGCTACAGAACAGAAGCGGAAGACAAAGTTCAGTTTGGCATGTAAGTTGAACTTTAACAATCCCCGGTAATTATTTATCTTAAGTGCTTCCTAGTGTGCTCAGGTAGGAAGGAGCACCGTGTATTGTGGTCTGAAATGGTTGGGAGTTAGTCTCTTGAATAATCATCGTGTGCGGTTCTAGAAAATTTAGGTAAAAACAAGTTGGTTGTGGAGGGGATCAACCCCAGCGCTCGTTGACTTACCAATAAAAAGTGAAACAATAAAAATAAATAAATAATAATAATAATATTTTAATTCCCCGAGTGAGGAGGTTGGTGGTTAGTACGCCTGCCAGAAAATTCAGTGATTCATTTTCAAAGCTGGTTTATATGAGATTACATGTGGTATTTGCCTTTCAAGCTCAAATTTTATTTCCAAGTTTTCGTCTTGTTTGTTTTCTAGTGTTTGTATTCCTTTTAATTAGATAAATTCGTGAATAAAATACCACTTGTAGAAGGTAGATTCTGAAACGTAAGCGTCCCATGAGCTGAAAGTCTTCTGAAAAACTTGACAGAAGTAACTCTAAAACTCCACATCCAATGGTGCTAGTCATCTCATTCAAAGATTTTCCATTCAATGATGAAATGAACAGGAAGAGCCCAACTGCCAACCCGTGCTCCCCACAAGTGCCAAATAACGAAGGTGCCTCTCGATATTCCATTATTCCTTTTCAATTCCACTGTAAAGATCCATTGCACGAGTAGGTAGTCCTTCAGCTTTTATATGCGGCTCCTACGCGCTTTTCAAAGCTTCCGGCTTCACATTCGCTGACATTGTTATGGCTGCAGGAGATGTATTGTTATACAAAGTCCTAACTATATGAGACGTATTCAGTTCAGCTGCGAAAAATAATGAATGTAATAGAGCATTCACGTTGTTATTAACTTCTCTCTCATAAAACATGTTGTTATTTTCACAATTTCCGTTCCAAGGATCCAGAAGACGCTTGTAACTGTGTTCTCCAGTACTGATCGGCCAAATCTTGACGTTAACCCTGATATCCTTTCGGAGAACATTATGAATAAGGAATTGGAATTGGCAGAGACCTACAATTGTTTTTTGTTTGATAATCCTCACTTCAAAATAGAACCACTGGTAAGATAAAACTTACATTAATACTCGAAAGTGTAGAATAATAAAAAGTGAAACTCAATGTGCTGAAAATGAAACTTGCTCAAAAATGAAACTCAATAAGGGACACACGTCATTATCATACTTGAGTGTCAGTGCCCTTTTCATTGGATTGAATATTTATAGTAACATAATGTTCCCGATTAAAAATTAATTAAATTCTTTCTTTTTCGTTTTCTGTATGAACTCATATTACGATACTCACTCACATACCTATGCAATCTTGCATAGGTATGTGAGTGATTTACTGTCTTGACAGTAAATTACCGAAGTACTCAGTACAAGATATCATCAGTTGACAATAATTATTATATAATTATTATATAGTAGAGCATTTGACTTTTCAATTCGACGCCTACAAACTCCGATTTCCGTAGCGTGGATCGATACAACCAATGTCTACTTTGGAGTGTTCCATTTATTTCCACCCCGAGCAAATATTGCCTTACAAGATGAAAGCCTTCTTGCACATTGAGTGCAGAATGGAAAGAACAGAACTTGAAGTCGAAGGGTTTGTCATAGGTCCCAGGATAGACTCGAATATCTCTATGATTGACTTGAATATTTGCGACTATTTAACAAGACGTGGTTTGGAAGTAAGCCGGAAAAAATAGAGAAATAATGAATAAGAAACATAATAATTATATTCTGTATACAATTCATGTATGATTCAGAGAATATCAGAATTATTAAGTACTACTATTTACATATATTTGCGTGTATATACGCCCCAACTTGACTTAATTCGTAATTCTATAACGCAACGTGTGGCATTTGTAGATCATCTTTTCTAACAATGGACCAATCGAAGGAACAGTTCAATATTTGGATGAGCACAGCAAATTCATCATTTGTGAACCAGCGAAACTCCATTTGAAGGTGGCGGAGAGTAAATGTTTGGTTCTTTTGATCGATTTCATACACAAAGGCCCTTTTTTGACTGAATTGAAATTTATCATTGAAGAATCAGGAGAAATTTTAACCACTTGTTTGAAGTAAGTGATGTGTGTAAATGCCTATTGAATGTTCTGTGAAACCTCAGTCGCTCGTTTTGTAACAACCTTCACATTTCAGAGGAACAATTGTTGGGTTGCCAATTAGAATTACTCGCAAAGAGCTAGATTTTGGAATAGTTGCCTTGGGTAAGAAATATTGAATTTCCTTAGCTTGAAAATAATATTTGATTCACAAATGAAATGATATAGGTAAGTAATTTTTTTGTTCACTACCTAAATAATAATTAAAATATCAAATATTTAATTTATCCAACCGTCCCAATCACTCAACAGGTTTTTCGAACTCTCTAACATTCGATTTTTTCAACGATGGAGACACTTTTCTTGAATACCACTTACTGATCGCCAACGACGGTACCCAGCCGCCACTCAGAATATCCCAATTTAGTAAAAATATAAGAAGCAAATTTCCGCCTTTCCCAAAAGAATTCACGATTACACCCCAACAAGGTGTCATAAAACCGAAATCAAGAATCTCTGTAGAAGTGAGTGTACAAGTTTGCCAATATTCCATTGAACAGTAGCTAAAACAAGTTTATGGCTGCAAATATTGATTTATTATTCATAATATTATATGAATGTTGGAAGTCCAGCAAGAAGTCTTATGTTGATAATTGGAAAACTGGTTTATTCTTTATTGAAGCACTTCGCTATCTTGGATTTAGTAGAATCTTGCCTTTTATACAGAACTAATCAATAAATATAACTGCCAAGAAATAGTTTATTGTACAAATTATTCACGTAGGCCGCAACCGAGTTCTTCTACCCATTACAGGTTGAATTAATCCCCAACAAGTACTACGACCGGCCGACCGAGCTGACTGTTATTGTGAATGGAGTGCCTGTACAAGATTTAAGCGTACCAATAAAATACTACTGTCACCACCCCATGATAACGTGCACTCCGTTTGAATTCGACTTGCGTTACTTGGTCTACAACGAGACGACTGAAATAGAATTCATAATGAGCAACGAAGGGACCGCACCCGCAGCATTTGTTCTCAGTTTGATCGGAGTAAGGATTAACAGTTACTAATAAATCTCCTAGGAATGATCAGTGTTTCATGCAAATTATTTCTATTGATTGCCGTTTATGATTTTCAACAGAACGCGATCCGAATCACATTCTCCAAGTCCAAAGGAATTTTAGAGCCTGGTCGGTCGATTCCTATCACAGCAACGCTTACTCCCATTCAAATGGGATCTGCTACTGTAGTCATCGGGTAATAATATTAAACCCCCGTAATACAATTTAAATTATTATTGAGGAAAATGTTATTTCATATCAATGGCTTTTACGATACCTGACAGGGTGGATCTATTTGGAAGATCGGTGATCGAGGAGGCTGTGTGGATTAACTACGCATGCTCGGCTCCGAAATTAAGTGTGAATCCATCTTTTTTGGATTGGCACATAACTGAAGACACCTGTTCTGATGATTTGGTGAAGCAGTTAAAGATTTCAAACCCGTACCAGACTCCAATTTCCTGTCGGATCAAAGTTGTGAGTTACGTAGGGGAGATCAGAGATCGTAGTTGACAACACTTTTCGCCTTTGGATTTTTCTTGCGAAATAAGGTTGATGTGTGCCTATTGTCTCTGGATACTACATTGATGAGGCCATGCTATCATTTTTTATATCTTCGTGTGAAGTGCTGAGTTTTTAGGAGCACCTGAAAGTTATAAAGTCAAAATGTGCCATTCAACCCCATCCTGGGTTTGGTTGGCCCAGTTTGGAAAAAAACTCCCGTAAAATGGATAAATACGTCATCTGTATTTTCTTTGGATTACAAGTGTGATTTATGAGGAAAATCAAAAACGAATGACACCCACTTTCAGCAAATTCATTTAACAAATCCGCATTCAAACAAAAGTTGTGTTGTCCTCTGAACTGAACAATTAATGTAAAAATGGGAAGAAATAGATACTTATAAGTTATAGTAACTAGTTCACTTATGCTTATTTAGACCCAATTGAATACGTTAATATAGCATTATTATACTGCTATATTAGCAGTATTATTATAATAATGCTAATAATAGGTAGGTATTTCTTCCTGTCTCTATCTTAGCTTGTCAATTCAGAGCGCTGAGGCTATATGCCAACCAACCCCTGAACATTATGGCCAACCAGCCCCGAACTGGATTTCAAAACATAAATGGCTGCCAAGGTCCACGGGAATATAATGTGATTTAACATTATTACCTATATTATAATATGTGGTATAATAATATTATACCACATATTATGTGATTTAACAATTATAATACTCGTACAATATGTGACGAAGATTGGGATGTCGATTGACATGCCAATTCTGGAGAAGAAAAAGAAAACTATTGGAAAAATTTACTTAACAAGCTGTGAAGCCAACTTTTGTCGACCTCTCTTTTATCGAACTACACACAACACTGAAAGCTTAGTACCTAGTAGGTACTACCTACCTGTGGAGCAGAATGTCACGAGGTGGCGCCCCAGCGCCCCTGGTGGACAGAATTAAAAGCAGATCGCCAACCGACCCCGATAAAATGTTGGAAATAACTTGAACCATCTCTTCTCCATGGAGGATAACTAAAACTACCTTTGTCCAATTATGTTTTATTTTCCGTTGTTATATGCACGCTAACTACAATAGTTGTACATACCTAATTATTTTTCCCGTACCCAAATAATGAAACTAAGCCAAAATTTCAACGTGTATAACGCAAATCTACTTTGCAGGGTCGTCTCCATAAGCACATGTGGCGCGTTACGCCGAGGATGGCCATTGTAGAATCGGATCAAGTTATCACAATAAAACCCATAATAATAGATTACGGTAAATCCGTTTTCACTTTGTCCGTCGTGTACAGTCATCGGGATGAAACGAAGTTGACGGTTTATTCAACTGTAACGACTGCAGTTCGATCTGTGCCCACCATTTTCAATGGCTACGATTTCGGGAACGTTCTCAAGTGAGTATTTTTGCGAATGATGTATGACAAAAGTACGTAAAAATTGTCTGTCGACTGTTCTTTAAAACCATATTACGTTTTATAGGAACATAGATTATTGCAAGAATGTAAAATTCATAAACCTAGGACTGAAAACGTATACCATTATGTCCAAACCAAGAGAGATGGATATTTATACGTAAGTATAAACCTGTATTTGATGAGTTAATTGTCAATATTTCAAAGAAATAGAAATGATTCATTCTTTATGGCACTTCATCACAGGAATCCTTTCACTATTAAACCCCGATCATTTTCTATTAAACGGAAAGAAAAAGTAGAGGTCAGTCTGGAATTCCATGACGATAAGTAAGTTGATCATACGTTCATCATATGTTTTTTGTTAAGGACGTAATTGATTATAATAAGAATATCGGGAGCGAATCAATTTAGTTTCGATATCACAATAATTACATAGAGGATGATCACTTCCTTGTTACGGAATTCGGAGTTTCGTATGAACTTGGGATGTAGGTTGAACACTTCCCGAACAAGACCTAGCGATTTTGAGTACTAGGGTACCAAACGAATTGGAGCCTATCGATATTCATTTTATTACCATTATATGTTGTTATTATTATTATCGATATTCATGTTATTATAGTCGAGAATGTACTATTTTCAGATTGGGACCTCATCACTCAACGTTTGACGTCGTAATGCTAGACAAAAGTTTGAGAAAACATTCGCTTGGGGCCTGCTACCTGACAGCCAACATCGTTCCTAAAAGTATGTCGATGTCTTGGACACCGGAAGCCTTGGAACTCTTGATTTCCTCCAAGCACATCCATGCTGTACGAGGTGAGTAGGCGCTATATTGACTGGGCAGAATTGTAAATATTTTGTTCATTTCCGGCAATGTACTACAACTAAACTAAAACACAAGGTCATGGGGTATAATATACCTAGTATAATAATACGAGTATAATATTACCTATTATTTGTTGCACAGTGTGCGAAAATCGAACTAAACCTTTGTGCCAAAATGTGTACAGTCCTTTAATAAATTCGGTGAGCTCCATGAAACGAGTGGACTCTGGAAATGACGAGTCTCAAGATTCCGCATAGAGAAACTCAAACTTGACCCAAAACTTCACATCTTTGAACTCATTGTTTCCGAGTAATTACAACATTTCGGCATACTTTAGGAAATTTTTTTAAACTCAAATTTCCGTAAACATTTCACACCAAACTCCCGATAGAATTGAGATTGAAAGTTCAAATTTACACAAATAATCTATCTTAGCAATCGAAAAGGTAAGTTCGTAGATGGGCAGAATCGGGGCACTCCGGGGGGGGGATTGCTTTTAAATTCCAAAATTTAACAGTCTGACAAGTGACACCTCATTTTAAATGTTTTTTAACGCTGAAGAGGCCGGTGAAGTCAGAATTACGATATCGTATTCCGTTCGGCAAAAAAGAAGACAAAATTCGTTGTAAAATCAGTAAAATTAAAACATTGTTGTTTCTCGAAAATTCGCTCTTACAGCCATGACTAGATTTTTTTTTAATCTTTTAGTCAAGGCCAAATAGCGTCTGGAGCATGGAATTTTTACTTTTTGTTGTTTTCCTTTTAATTTGTCTATATTATGGAATTGAATTCAGAATGGCCCTAGCTGATTTTACCTGAGAATTCGATAAATGATTACTCCTTACGCTCATTTTATTATTTCTGCCGTCGAATACCCCCACCTTTTCCCCAACTGCCGAACGATTTTGCTTCGTTTCCGACGTGGTACCGATAATTGGTTAAACACAAGCTGATCCATCACACTGCGGGACGAAAAGTTCGTCTGACATTAGGCGGAGTCATCCATCAAATACTTTCAAAGCCCGAACCAAACTGTATCGGGAGAATTTTTTTCTTCTGAGTCTGAAGATATCGATTACCTACGCAGTTAGTTTGAAGACAATTATAATCCCATTACCTACTCAAAAACAGAATTTTTCATACCTGACCGTGTCACGAATCGCCTCGACTTCCTCGTCGAGAGGAAATATTTTCTACGCTTCGACATCCAGACAAGTATTAAATACTAAAAAATTTTTCTCGCAAATTCGAGTTGAACCAAGGAAAAATACAAAAATGTTGAACCAAGAACAATAGCTTCCTTTTCTTCGAAAATTCGCTAAAAGAATCACAATTTGGCGGAAAACCCAATGTATGACATATACATCGGTTTTTCACAGGATGGTGAGATATACTCGTACATTGTACTCGTACGAGTATATCTCACCATCCTGTGAATATTTGAGATCTGGTTTCTCGTGTATGTAGAAATTGTTTAAAATTAATCATTTCTAACATATTTTAAATGTGATTCTCAGGAACGATAGAGATTTTAACGTCAGTTTCCTGCTTGGATGAAATCGAGTGCTTCATCAACCACCCTTACTTTTCAATAATTGAAAATGAGGAACCTATTGAAATGGTTAAATTCTCGATCGGGCCATCAGTCGCTAAAACTGTGGTTGTACAATTTTTACCCCATTCGTGCAAGGAGAGACGAGGTCGTTTCCAAACTAAAATGGTTATGAAGATCAAGTCAATTGGCGTTAAGGTACTTGTTCAATATGACCACGACACAAGAAACTCAAAATAATAATTTGTTGCAAATTGGCTAGGACCTGTTTTGTTTGAGATGTACAAGTAAATGTATCTTTCGTTTGTTTCCTTAAATACATTTCGGGAACTGCACAGGAAATATTCCTTCGAAAAAAGGTTATAGGCCCAAAACAACCGTGGATACTCCAACTACATCATTGAGCTCTCACAAAAAATATGGTTGATCGTGGTAGTCGTAAATAATGTATCATTCTGCTCCGAATGTTTCCCTTGCATTATTTATTACACACGTTCTTTGTTTTGAATAATATACCTGACTTTCTATCACGGACCCCAAGCACCTCAGTACCTCCCACTTTTTAGAATCCTTCTGAAGATTTTCTCAAATCATTCGTTCCAGAATCCCTATATTGGGATAAACTCCGACTACATTATGCTTTTATTCTTGTTGGTACACTACAATTCTCAAGTAGCAGACTCATGTCTACAAAACATACAACTACCATATCATTTTTTGGATGTACCTACTATCCTATAGGTACCTATAATACGACAAATGTGAAATTTCGCAGAAAACTGTGGACATCTCCGGCGAGATAAATCTACCTCATTTCACGTGGTCCAGTCAACATGTGGATTTCGGGTGCTTGTACCCTTTTCAAGACGGCCATGATCAAATTACACTAACGAACGAAACATCTGGAACGCTGACGTTTAACTGTCAGTACGTTTCTGTGTTTGAGACTCGTCCTGTCCAACCCGTAAGTTTTTGGTTTTGTATTCAACGTATTCTGCGAAATCACATGAGGAACGTTAACATTCAATTTGTAGCCAAATGAAATTCGGATTATTACTTGGAACCTTTACTTTAGTTTGAAGCGATTTAAGCGAATTTGAACAGATTATTGTGGGAAATGGTAGGTACCAGGCAATGAACAAACATAGGTAATACAATACTTCCAGTGCAAATATGAAGCGCATTTTCGCGCTTTTTTGCTCATCTCAAGATGTATTTAGGTTCATCTTTGTTGTCAAAACTCGGCGCTTCGCGCCTCGCCAGGGGGGCAAGCCCCCTGGACCCCCCGGATCTTTTCTCTTCTATACTTCGTATAGAACGAGGTATTTGCTATGCAAAACATGAATAATGTTTTTGCGTCCCGTTTCCCCTTTTCCTTATCCCTTTTCTTTGTCTGTTGTCTGTATGGAAAATATTAAGAAATGTGCGGAAAATTTATTAGAATGTTGTTTACAGTTTTATTTACTCAGGGCTGTATCTCAGCTTCTTCGATATTTACAGCGGTTTTGGCAGTATATAATTTATGCATAAATTAAAGGCTTTCCAACGAATGGAGAACGATTTTTGTCCGTTGAAAACTAAAGAAGTTTCATTTCCCTAGAAACGGCTCGGTTGTACGTGAAAATCATTAAAAATCTTCGTGACATAATTTCGTGACTTAAACTTCGTTACGCTTTTCAACTCTGGTAGGCCACCGCAAAAACATTATTCATGTTAAAATATAAGTTGTCAACCTTGGATCATTCCATATAATTGTATAATGTAGAGGTAGGAGTTTTTCATCGTTTTGAATGATTTTTAATTTTGCAGTAACAGTAACTGTTGTTTACACTTTAAGGTCGAAGAGGAAGAAGAAGATGAAAGTAGTCGGAGTCCAAGGACTGTTTCAGTTCTGTCACCTCGCCCATTATCACCCTCTTTGGCCGAAAGTCCGGTGGGCATAATTCTACTACATAATACAAATCCATTCCACTGTTACGATTTTACAATATCATTTACATTTACATTAATTACTTGTCAATAATGGAAATTATACCGAGCGGCTTTGACAAAGTTTAAAATCGTTTTCAGAATACGGATGATGAGTCTTCGCCCGTAAAAGTAAGTTAGTGTTTGCGAGATGTTGTAGAACACATTTTGATTTGGACTATTTAAAATGCAATACAATGGTTTTTCTGTGTTGCCAGAGTAAGGTGACAACTAAGGATCGGGGTCCTCCGCAGCCGAGAACGTCAAGGGGGAAACGCAAAAAGGTACCTGTAGCAGAAATTGTACAATTATAAACAAGAAATTACTCATATTGATAGGGATCCGTGTAAGTTGTGGCGGTATTTCGACGGAACACGTTATTGCAGTTCTTCGAAAGATTCTAAGTCTGATTGTGCTCTATAGACGGTCAAACCACTGAACCGATTTTGATAGGATCAGCAAGTTGCAGGGATGGTTTCTGTCGATATAAGATTTGACATACCTGCTTCCTACTTCATCGGACATACCAATCTGAACTCAAAAACTTATTATAATGTTTTCCAGAAAACTAAGAAAACAACTGAAGTGCCAAAGCAGGAACCTATTGGACGATTGATTGACCTTCCGCCCGATCAACAAAAAGAGTGCGTTGCCAGAGCCCAAGCAGAGGTGAGTGGTTTATTCCAAGATGTAGCTGTAGAGATTATACTTAGATATCCCTTCATTTTGTAGTGTTCTATGGCATGTTAATCTTCCCACTTATTGCCCAATGGCACGAATTATAATCCCCATTAAAAAGGAACCCCTACAAACCCACCAAACGACTTGGTAGATGTCTTGGTAGACAATATCGTATTCCACCCCTACTTTGAATTTAGTCCATTGACTGAACAAAAAATAGCTTTTGAATTCAGGTCACGTAGTCTAGTCAATACTAGTATTGACATTAGAAGAAACATGGAGGTTATTTTGTGGTTTTCGTGATTGATCAGGGTTGTAAACCCACAAAAATAAAATTGAAGAAAATAATTTAATTAAAAGTAGGTCAATTGTTTATTATTGTATTGTGGATATACAGGGCCATTTCAGGTATTGGTAATTGAAATGGGGCCATGGGGTAGGTTGTTTTTAATTGAAATAAATTTGTAATAAACATTAAATAAATTTTGTATTATATCAGAAATAATAATGATTAAATAATGTAATGTTCATAATTAAAATAACTAGCAAAGATAGAATAAAAACAAGGTTCCATAAGATTCTTATGAGATAAATACTAAAAAATTAACGAAAACGTTTTGATTATCAATGAGAGTTCATAATATGATTTCATATATATTATATGATTTCATGTAATTTTACCACGTAGGAGTAAGACTTATTTTATTAGTGTAATAAATCACTAATAAAAAGTTGCTGTTAAGGACACTGTTTCTTAACGGTATTATAACTATTAAAATAAAGTTTTCCTTGATCAAACAGATGCTTTACCCCATAGCGAAAGTTTCATCGAGATCGTTAGAGAGCGGGGGTCCGGATGTAGTTTGGTTATCTCAAAAGTTTTCGCTTGTTGAGATTGTAGAATATAAACTTGGTCAATATTACTTGCCGATAGTACAGTCTTGTTAAGGTTTTGGTTAAGGTACTGCTGAAGGTTTTGTCGATATAACACCCTAAATCGCTACATCGGTTGTGAAATAACAGAGTTATCTCATTTCAAACTTCTCAATTTTGAGAAAGCTGTAGGTCTATTGGTCTCAGCTACCACTGTATTTTTATCTGCCTTACTATATTTTCACAGATGAGACGTCTCACGTATTCTTTCTCTTTTTTAATGAATTTCAAATATATGCTTGCTATAATTTCGTCGTCGGTTTCAGACCACGGATACGCTGATACCAATTTTGAACAACACAATCGAGCCATCCGTCGCAGTTCGAGAACTGTGTCAATATCTGAGAACCCCAGTGGCATTGGATAAGTTCAATGAAGTAAGACAGAACTACTTAATGCTCAGTTTACTATTAATTTGTACAATTTTCAACATACCAACAACATAATGAAACTGTAACTTAAATTTAGGATGTCTGTTTGACTGAAATTGCTGATTTTTATCGAAAAAATATAAAATAGCAAATTTCTTTCTAAAAAGTCATTAATCTAATTAAGCCTTATTACAACTTCCTGCCTTACCCTTGCCATTACCATGATAATGGGGTTTCTTGTTTCTAGTTGTTCTTGATTTCCCCGATGTTTGGAGAAGTTTGCCCGGGAGAATCCATCACTCTCAGCGTAGCTTATCTCCCGAGGGAACCCAGTGTGAGTGCTGAGGCCGAGATAAGCCTGTACCGTGATGATGGGTACGAGGAGACATTCAAGCTAAATGGAAGCTGCAGGGAATCGTTTCAGTATGAAATTACTCCTTTGAATGTCGACTTCGGAATAATTGTACGTGTCGCGTTTATCGTGCTTAGATTACTATTATGGTTGTATTTGTGAGAATTATGTAGATTTCTAGAGGATCTAGGTTGGAAGGTTTTTTAAGGATATCTCAGGCTGCGATTGACTTCAGAGTTTTCAAATAAATTTCTAAATTCACTATATTAATAAGGAAAGGCATCGTCCGATTTTTGGAATTCATAAAATATATTTTTTTTTTATATAAAAAATGTGACGAGGGGGCCTTTTTGGAAAGCTAATAGACCTCAAATAAATTTTGACTTTTTTCGATTTTTCGATCAATTTCTCGTAACCTTCTTCTTTATTGGATGTCTTGGCGCTCCTATAGTAGCGGACTCCCCCCCCCCCTCCGAGTAAATAATACATACTTCATATTCTTAATTTCACAGCCTTTCTGTGAAATTTCAATGTGCGATATTTCGATAACGAATCTCACTGACTGCCCAATGGAACTTGAAGTACTAAACGTACCTGATGAAGACAAAAAAGATACTCAGTTTCAAAGGCTGGGAACTATTTGCGTGAAACCAACTGTATCTATGGTGAACGCTCGTTCGACCGAAATATTGACTGTCTATGTGCACCCCTTCATTCTGTCGAGGTTTTTCAAGAAGTATCGAATTAAAGTACGTAAGTTCTATATATAACCATTGTTATATGTCATCCGTAAACGAACTAACAGAATTAACAGTTTTAAATTTTGACAGATTCATGGAATTCAAGACGAGATCTTAACGGTGCAAGGAGAATCAAGCATTCATTTCCTGAGCCTGGAACTGCCACCTTCGTTCGAAAAAGTGGCAATAATGGACCAGTATAACGGTCTGCGAATAATGTACAATAGATTGTACAGACCAGACGAACAAGTTGTGAAATCGCCATCTGACGTATGTATGTTGACCCCAGGCGACGACTTCGATTGGGAGATAGTTTTCGAAAAGGTGATCATTAGTATTATCATTATTTTATACAGACATTCGTATTCTATCGTCACAATATAATGCTATTCTAATTATACTACATCATTGCATCCCCAATACTTGTACAATACTTGCATCCCTTGTTCAACTTCTTTGGCCAGTGCAGCCCTTAGAGTAAATTTACTATAAGGAATACAATATATATTTATATATAGGAATACAATATATATTGTATTCCTACTTCATGGTTCGATTCAAATCTCACCAAACCAATAATCAAGAAGCAGAACTATTTTGGTTTCGTAAATTAGATTTCTTCAAGATCAACTTACCTATAGGGTGGCACTCATTACGTACATCTAAATTTTTATTAATAATTCTAGTTTATTACTAAACGTCGTTACTTATTAGGAGATTCCAAAAAACACTGACTTGAATGATGGAATACTGATGGGAATAGCCGAGCAAATTTCTGGAAAACATTGCGAAGAGTTTTATAAACACGCAATCGAAAACAGTCGAGTGGACCCTTTGCCACACTTCGTTTTACCAAAACAGGTTTTTGGTGAGCGCATATTTGTTTTACCTGTTGGATACCCCCCCCCATTAACGAGCTTGAGCTGAAATTATATTTCTCGTACTAAATTCAGATATTGGTGGGACCGTAGTAGACGAGGAAAACGTCAAAACTCTCAGAATCTCCAATAACTCTGATTTCGACGTACGTTATACGATGAGTATTGATAGATCCAAGACTCAGCTGCGCACAATGGGGTTTGCGATAAATGGTATCGACAAGGAAAACCACTTCGTTCGAAAAGGGAAAGTGAAAGAGCACAAAATGGTCTTCCACCCCCGTACTAATAATTACCATTCGAGGAAGAAACTTCAAGTCAGGATGGGTTGGCGTCTGACAATTAAGGTATACTGTATTGTATAACACTATTCTAGATCCAAACCGAGCTGTATATGAATCATGCCAACTTCACAAAGATGAAGTAATTTCCTATTGTACCCGTAGGTTAAGAGAATAGAACTTTAAGGAATAAAGGAGAGGTTTTACTGTTACAAGTAACTACTTCCGCTTTCATGCTTCACCTTTCCAATTGCTACGTTTCGATAGAACCTCCCTTTATCACTCAAGTAAAACAATTTTACCGTCCGCCTCGTCATGTTCAAGCACGAAATCGTTAAATGCTTGTTAGAAACACCACAGTGTTGTTTTCAATCTTACGGTAACTTCCATTTTCCTTTACCTTCCCTCAGGATTTTCTAAGTTCAACGAAAGTGACTGGGTCAATATTTATGTTTTGGACATGAGCTGTTTGTTTAGTTTGATCCTTTCCAGACACTTTTTTATGCACATCGGATTTACATAAATTACCATTTCGTAGGTAGGGCCGTAAACGAAAATGTAGTATCGAAATTGGTGGGGAAGTGCAAACCTAAAAAAGTGTTTACTTACCAAACTGGTTTACCTAACAAAGTGGTTAAAAAGGTAAACATTCGTTTGAATGACAGCTAATCAAATCTTAGCAGATTCGAGCCAATTTTGTTTCGTTATTCTCAAGAGGTCAGCCCGGATTTTATATGAAAATTCACGAGATCATCTGTTCAACTCGAACGAAAAAAATATTAAAGCTTATTACTCCAATTATTTTGTTTAGTTATGTATTACTATTTAACATGACCCCATGGGGCTGGGCAAAAGTCTGAAATTAATACAACGAGTAGGTACCTACTTATTAATAGTTACCGTATATACTTTCTGGGTGTTAATACGTGTACAATGATTCAGGTGGCATGCGGACCGATTATGACCGTTCACATCTCGTCTATCGTCACGAAACCGTATATTTCAGTACCCCCTTCAATTGATTTTGGTCACGTCAGGTGCAATGAAAAGCTGTTCCTCAAAATGAAAATCACTAACGAGTAAGCATCGTACCGTTTTTTACTTTTCTCTGAAAAGTCTGATTTGGCTTTGATGTCTCATTTAGTTTACCACGGTAGAGCAAGAATGGTGAATTTTAGGTATTATAAATACCAAGAGTTGGTCATCAGATTGGAGATATTTTAAGAACCATGAATATCATAGTATAATTTTTATTTGACAATTTGATGTTTTTAATTAAACTTATTCTATAAAAGAACAAATTAAGAGTTGTGAAGAATTCCACCTACTTGTCCCCATAACCTAAATTTCTTTCACTAGCTTTTTGGTTTCAAACGTTTCTAGACAAATTTTTTTTGTGTCGGCAAAACACCGTTTCATTTTGTTCGGATTTGATTTAACTTGAGGGGTTATGCGGTTTAGGTCCTGTAGGGACTCATATGATTGCATCAAAGTCCAAATGATAACAAAAACAAGAGTACTTGAAAAAATCGTATATTTCCACTGAACTATGAGTACTTTGTTTGACCAGTTTCTGACGACGGTTTAATCACTGAAACCGGTCTGACAGTGTACTCATGTTCAGTGGAAATAGAGGATTTTTTCAAATACTCTTGTTTTCGTTAACATGATTTAGTTTGTCCAAATGATACTTGTCTGTGCCTGTGCAAATTCAAAAACATGAAAATAGTATGCGCACTGCTCTGAGGATAGCTGTCATGATGTAGGAATGTGACACGATGCGAGTGGTCCGTAGAGTTGACGAGGACCTTTTATGAAAATTTCAAAAGAAGAACCCTGCGTGTCGGAGCTCCGAACCCATTTGCAATTGAAGGGCCGGATATGAACGGCATATTGGGACCGAAGTTGGATTATGAATTATTTATTTCATTCGAACCCCCTTCTGTCGTGAGTGATACGTCGTTTTATTCGTACATACGTGTTTTGCTTATTCATGTAACGAAATTACTACGAGTATAACTGCTAAACTATATATTTATAAACCATATTTTTACCCCAGGCTAAGGCCTAGTCAGAAATTTCATAGTCAAAAATTTCATATCAAGAAGACACGTTGGAAGAATACAATATGCTCATAGCACGACTGGTATTTTAACTAATAAGGTATATCATAAACTCAGTTTTACAAAACAATTCATCGTTGACAGGGTGAATTTCTTGGAGAATTGAGAGTAGATGTAGACAACAAACGCCTAGCTCTTATCACTGAGCTGAGAGGTTTTGGAGAATGTCCGAATATCGAATTTACGCCCGCCAAAATCGAATTTGAAGGGATCGTTCCTCATTCCGGGCATTCCGAAAAAACACTTACGATTTGTAATAAAGGGTTGAGCCCAGTTGACTTGTATTTACCCGAATGCAAGTGAGTATTTACATTAAACTTATTAATTTGTTTTGTGGTCGTTCATGTTGATCTACTTAAGATGAAACCATTAACCATTATAGGGTATCAAAAGCGGTCAATGAAGAAGGGAGAGGAGCAAAGGAGGTTTCGTCTATAGGAAATTAATTCTGGGATCACTTGATTCGAGAATTATCTTGGATCAGCATTCGGTTTGCCAATTATCCCAGTTCCCAAGCGCGATCTAGGATTATTTTGATAAATTATTAGTGTGTATGTGTGTGGGTTCCAGGTTCCAGCCTTCGGTTTTCAGCCAATGATGGCACAAGTTGTACCTATAATTTCTCCTTGAATGGTGTCACTGTTTTTCATTCTTATATTTGGGGTCTGTCATGTTTCTGTCGTGCTTAAAAGTTACGTTGTTGGATGGACATTTTTTTTTTTTTTTTTTTTTTACAAACCCTCACGTTTACCACATAACACAATGTATGATCTGATTTCCACAGGGAATATTTCATGCAGCAATTCATGTTGCGGTCTATATTGAACTATATGCAGAAAGACGTGTGTTACGTGCCTGTTTGCACCGCGAATGACACCCCCATGAGCAATTTGCATGAGATGTTCGCCATTCTAGTACAAAAAGCAGAGGATTACTTCATGGCTAGAGGAATCAATCCAATAGACGAATACGTCTTCGTTAATGGTATTTTAAATTATAATCTATGATACGTGCATAATCTTCTACTACGTTATGGTCCAGTTTTTATATGTTTTTAAGATTGTCAACTATAAAAGCTGTGTTAGCCTTGCAAATGCGATATACACGTACATGGATCCTATGAACCAATACAATGTACAACTAATACTCGTTGTAATAACTTGTACACTATTTTAAAATGCGCGATTATTCAATATTATAGGCCTACAACGCTAACTCGAATATTTTTACCTTAGGTTTCTTAAGATTTTATTCGTGTATTAAATCAACAATATTAGTATCCCCCCCGAATATTGAGTGTGGGTATTCTTAGAGTGGATACCCTGAAACCCTGAAAGTTTCAAGTCGCTAGGTCTAAAGGGAGTCGAGTTATATAACTTAAAAAACCCTGTTTTTCGCCCTTACGTTGTTCTTGTTCTTCTCCTTGTTCAGACATTCAAGGCTACAGCCTCACCTCTCAACCCTCACCAATTGACTTGAAATTTTGCACAGAGCTTTTAACCCATTTCCTCGACACACAAACATTTAAAAAAAAAAAAAACAGAAATTTCGGGCTAATATTGTTCACTATGACCAGTCTACAGCCTGGTTAACAGGACCAATAGGCTTGAAATTTTGCATAGACCTTCTTTGTAACGTGACCTAGTGGTATTTGAAAGATTTAAGCCACTATTAAAAAAAAAGTGAAATTTAGGCTAATCTAAACCACTTTGACGGGTTCTCACAGCTGATTCATTGTTACTACTTCTCTCCATTTGAAATCTCTTTACCTACCGTTAATGTCGTAGTATTCCTTACTTCGATCTTAATTAATACCGCTCAAAGAACGGCAAACCCTGCATTATCACTCATCAAGACCTCTTGATGGTTTTCTTAGATTACCTCAAGATACTTGAAGAGGACCAGCCCTTGATAACTCGGGATGATTTAGCTGCTATCGTGTGTGCCAGGGTGGAGGAAATACGAAAAGAACAAGAACGCGGCGCAGGCCGGCTGATAGTTTTCAATGGAGCGCCTACAGTTGGTAAGTCGATTACCAAATTGGGTGAAAAAAAGCTTTGATGAGTAAAAGGGGGGAAAATCGTTCTCCAAATCAATGGCAAATCAAGGTTTTGGATGAATGAAACAAATGATGGAATACACATTAATTTTCTGTACCGCGATTTAAAGCGATTTTATCAAATGCCAATTATGCAGACGACTTCCTGTTCTATAAATTTATTCGAATTGAAACCCACATTTTTCTTTGTTTTCGCTTTTTGTGATGTGAATATTACGATTGTTACAGTTTCAATTGTACTGACACAAATATCAAAGTTTCTCTAAATTGGAATCAGAGGATGCGATGTTTCATTTGAATGATTTTCGTACAAAGGCCTGATCAGAGCGGTGGTTTCGGGAGGGAGGGTGCATTATTGAGGCTACTGCTTGTTACGAGGGTGTTGCCACTATTGTATGCATTGGCTCGGAAGATTGAATTTCGTAGGTAGGTATTGAGTGAAACCATTGCCGCTGGTTGGTCTCTTGGCCGAATCCTTAATGCAAACCGAAGTTAAAATAATATTTTATATTATTTATATATTTTATATTATACTTTCGATTGATGAGTGCTGCTTGCGTTGTTCAAATAATCGCTTTCGTGAACGACATTTCAGAAGTCACACTATTAAGACATTAAATGTAATAATGTGTTATGGTTAATGTTAACTTTTCGGTTCGGCCGAATAATAATGAAAATCATTATATTTAAATATTCAAATAAATTGAGTATGAAGGCTCCAAACTGGAGACAACGATTCTAAATACGAACCATTTCAGTTGTCATACTAGTGGGAATGACTTGCTTTGTCATTCTATTCTGAATTTAGCGGCCATTGGGCAATAAGGCTTGGCTTCGCTCAGACAACTGGTGAGGGGAGTGTTATAACTCCCAAGGACCCCCCTCAGAATCTGCCACTGTTATGAAGGTTCTCTCCATGAAATAGGTTCGATTTCCTTTGTCGAAACCTTATGGACAGACAATAAAGGTACCTATAAGGTTGACTTGGTCTCTACTCCCCCAAACAATATATTATCTATTTTACTATGGATTACTAAGGAAGAATGTCGTCATCTGGCTTTCCTCCAATGCTCGGATACCTACTGTTTAAAACTAATGAATGAACATCATGTAAACCTTCATAATCATCTTCCTTCTTCAGATTACATTCTAGAAGCCAACCGCACGGGTACCGCGATGCGTCTACCTGTAGCCTCTTTGGACCAATTGATCTTCGAGGAGATGGCATTCAAAAATACAGAAGTAGCATCCGAACTTCGTGTTTTGGTCGACAATGAATTCCGTAAGATTGTAGAAGACGATTTCGGCATCCCACCTGACTTGGCTGGTACGTCGCTCGAATGAACATTTCACTCATTTGATGTTCTAAATTATAATGAATACAAATAATGCCTTATACCGGAATAAGAGGCACGTAGTTTGGAGAAAACACGAAAACCACCAATGAACTCCCCAACCTTCATCTTTTGTTCGTTCTTGTTGTTATTCTTACAAGGTCCACACTAACTCTAAATCGTTTTCTCTGACTTGTCATTCATGTAATGATATCCGTTATAATGATTCAAAGGGCATTGATTTCAAATGTGCGCTTTTTGTCAAAGGTAACGATTATTACAAGCCCATCATTTGGCGAATGAAAGTACAAGCTATCAACAGATGGGTGGAATGGATGGAGAAAAGGAAACCAAGCAAAGCGTCCTCTAGAATGGATACCAACAAACCTGATGCGTCACCCGAATCTCAAACGCCAATAATCTCGAAAGTCAGGTCGAAAGTGAAAGCTTCTGCCTTAGATAAAGAAGAAACCGAAAAATTAGATGTTTCTTGTTTGAGAATTCAAACTAACACTATTCAGAAGCTTTTGATGGAAAGGTACGACGGTCTTCGTGTTCACCATAATCATCACAATTGTTCATTTATGAGATTTCTAGGATTCGTTACGTATTTCTTAAGGTGGGCACACACTTGTATCAAATCGTATTGATGCAACGGTGAGAAAACAAAGTTCAGTATGTTCGTGTATAGTGCACCAGCTCCTCAAGCTCAGTGGTGACACCGCATGAAGTTGCAACAGCTGTATATATTTTCATCGACTAGAGTCTCAAAGAAGAGGAAAATGAAAGCACGTCGAAACGTTGGTAGTTGTCCAACGTCTACCGTAATCGAGAAATCCATAGCGGAAGCAGGTTGTTGATAGATCTGCGATTCCAGCATTCTCAGATGCACCCGACAGATTTTGAGCATTTGTTGCAAATAGCAGGACCACAAATCTCAAAACGCGATACTGCTCTTCCAATAGCCACACTTCATGTTCATACTGCACTCGACTCCGTTGCGTATCATTCCATTGATGTGACGGGGAAGACCCGCCAACTGGCCCTTCGCGCCCGTTGCGTATCCTGTATAATGAAATTATACAGGGTGTTCCTTACTATTTGACATGAGAATTTTATACAAGTGCATAGCTTTACACACCACATTTCATGCGAGTATTGGCATTACTTCGTACTGTCTCGGTGATTAAGTTGTCTCCAAAATACTAGGGTTGCACCTGTAAAGCTGAATTTCTATTCTAGGTTCCAAGAAATGATTCATGAGGACGGATTGATAATAGACAGATTGTCAAGTATTGTACTCAGGGATCCAGTGGCTGTCCTCAGCTTGTTCATTGGAATGACTAGTGAGCACGATAGAGTGGACTACGTTGAAATGTTTTCCTCTTTGGAAAACGCATTGGCACGAAACGATCTTCAAGAAGCAATCGGTAAGTTCACACCACGCATACTTGTTTGTGCATGAGCTCTTTGTCAGTAGGTACTAAAATACAGGCGTTTAGGGCCTGAAAAGAATAGACTTGTTTTACGAAGTAGCATCTGAGCCTAAATCAGCGTGTGTCTGTAACTAATGAATTATCTCTGTCTATTCAAAGAAAAACAGAAAGAAGAGAGTATGAAACCTCGCTTTTCCCAGATTTGCTTGTACGACGCCCCTGCGTTTGATGCACTAGATGGAACAACGCTCGAGGGGTTCTTCGACGAACTCAAAAGACGCTACGCTCTTTGCCAAGGAGCCCAGGTGGTAGGTAGTAACCGAAAGCTAGATAGGGAAATCCACCATCTATTGGAACGTCGTATCTGTAATATCAGTCGTATCTATCTGTAAACGCTTACTGTGGTAAAATATGTTCAAATTCGGAAGGCCGCGAAGAAATTCGGAAGTGGTGAGCGGAAGGAGGTAACTTGAGTTCCAATGATAGTGCGAAAGGGATTGATTGGGCGATAGCTGACTTTATCTGTAACCTAATGAAGATTTAAGATTCTCCTTTTCCATAAATGAAGTTTTGTACTCGCTAGATGAGTTATTTCATAAAATTGAATTTTACAGCTGATGTAGGAGTGTAGTTCGGGCCTTATACTCACCTAAACTCAATTTTTTGTGGCAGGTTGATTTCCTTCAGGATCAAAAGAAACCAAAAACAACAGGAAAAAGGAAAAGCAAAGCGAATAAATCTAAAAAGAAAAGAACATCATCCTACAACGAAGGCCAAGAGCGTTCTTCGAGACAAAGTTTTCGAAGTCTCAGATCTCAGGATTTGGTTGATGGGGAGTTGAACGAGAAAAACTTACGTGAGTAATGCGCTTATGCAAGGTCAATCGCCCGCCCTTTAATATTTAGCTCATGTGGTAATCGTGTGAAACAGGAATTACAACTTGGAGCATTTTATTTTTTATAGGGAAAATGAAGTTAATGGGTGATTTCTTGGAATACGAAGCACAGCGTGTTGAAATCAATCATTTCCTACAAGGAAGAAGAAGAACTCCTTCGAAAGCCAATACTGGTTGGAAAATGAGCCTGGTACCCCAGATAGAGCAGGTATAATAACATGTTAAACGTTTCGTGATACTCATGTAAATACTCTTGAAATTACGCGTTTAACTTTTTCTTTTAATTGGGTTTCAAATAGCGAGCAAACGTATGGATTCTCAATTCAGAGCCGTATGAAGTTCAATCTCGCGCACATGAGCTAATGGCTATGCTAATTGGGTTTGAAGAATTCAAAATGCCTGAAAAGCATCATGGTGAGACTGCTGAGTAACTTTTAAAAGTCAAATCTGATCTTTAAGTTGTTTCTGTAGCTCAAAGAATTGACTAAAGACTGTAAATACCATGACAGATCACTTAGATGAAATACGCTCGGCTAACTCATGTTCTATTCAACCGATTTTGATGGTATTTCAGGAATCTTGCTAGGTGGATCCCTGGTGAATGAATGATAGTACCTAATGCCTAAGAAAACGTTGTTAAAGGCTCTGGTTGGGTCGCAAATGATTCCCCAATTATATCACGATATGTCTATGCTCAAACATCGCAACCTATGTATCGCTCATACCACCAGTTTTATTCTAATAATTTTGCAGAAAACGTGTAGATCGGATCCTAAATGACCCCATAAAGACTTCATCTTGACCGGAGCAGTCGTAATGTCCGAGCATTTTTTCAACCGTTATCCCTAATTGACAAAGAATGCACCAACGTCCATGTTACATAAACCACCCACACAACATTTCACTCGATTTGTCTCCCTCAAATATTACAGAGCAAGACACAACGGATTCCCGTGGACGATATTTCAGGTTGGATCGACCCAAGTTCATCAACGAAATCGATGGAGAAATCGACGGTCTCTGGTTTCCATCTTTAACGCACACATTTGGAGTTTACAGCGCTGATAAAGACAACCCTTTCTGCATTTACCCAATTGATTCTGCCAACATTTTTTGTGGGATATCACGTAAGGGATTTGGATTACATATCGACCTCAATATCATTAAATTTTAAAGGTACAGATTAAAGTTATATATTAACCGCTTGCATACCAGGGGCGGATTTCGCGGGGGCTGAGGTTTTTAAACAAACCTTACCTAAGTTTTTTAGTAATTTAATTTTTTCTATACATGTATGTATATGTATATAGGGAATCGCCGACAATGACTTGAATTTCGTCCTAACCCCTGCTTGTATACCAGTAACGAAGCCTGAAAAATCTTCTGACAAACAGGGTACTTAATAGAGATGGTAGGTACTAAATAGTACTAATCGAAAAAAACTTCATTTTTCAAAGAAATCTTTTCTAATAGCCTTCTGAATTTGCTAACGAGAAGTAGATGTTTTTCCTGACTACGAGAATATTCTTCTTTGATAACCTAATTTGGTAAGGGAGTGCAGGGCTCACACAAAAAAACTCGCCCGAGGCACTTATGTTGTTTTGGTTTATTATCTTCGATAATGAACCTTTGGAATCGCCCAAGAAGAAAAAATTACCCCCCTTAAAATCTGCTTGTTTTTTGTCTCCAACTTTCAAACTCCTTTCCTTCCTGAAATTATTTTCCCACTTACCTAGTTGACAAGAAAAATTAACAGAATTCTCTTTTGAAATTACATACGAAGTGTTCAAAAAAATGACTAAGAGGTCTTGGACAATTTTCGACTGTTTAGAAACTAATTGCAAGTTAAAGTTGGACATTTTTTCAATAATTGATTTTAGAAAAATTGTATGCCTCGTAGGGCTCGGTTTCCGAAGAAGTAACTGGTGGCCAGATGAACAGACCGTATCTCAGTTCCATCTAGAGCCGGATGAAAAGGTGTCGGCCCTCGTTGTCTTCCAACCTAAGGAAACTGGTACTTTCGAGAAGACTCTTCGAGTCAATATCGCCGATTGGCCGGGCCAAGCAGCTGGCGTCGTAATTGAAGGGGTGTCGGATATTCTTCACGTTGATCTGGATCTCCGAACTATCTTCCCACCGGTAAGCTTAACTGCTTGGTTGCTTTCCAATATCTGTCTCATCGTTTTTCGCCCGCTGCTATCAATGATTTTTTTTTTTTTTTTTTTTCGACGATGGCTGTTATTTTATATGTCTGACGAATCGCGATGTCGATTCGCTAGGAGCGGTAATTGATTGAAAAATCCCATCAGGCGGCTTGTAAGTTTAAGTACTTATTTAAAAACAACTAATGGGCCCTGTTGAGCTTTGGGAGTTTGAGTTAGTTAATAACCCGTCTCTTTAGCTTGGCTGGATATGAATATCGACTGTCACACGGATTTGCCCCCAATTCCATTTTCTGGATATTTGATAGTTACCTCCTTATTTGCGTCACCCAGTCAACTGCCTCCCCAGAAATTACGGTTACTCGACTATGTTTAATAATGAAATTTATTTAATGTTGAAGTCAAAGGTAAAGCGTAGTAGAAATCATTGAAAGTAAATTAAAAGTAAAATAAATAGCCATTTGGGGCTGGAGCTTTTTAAGAGGGGAATAGAAGGGAGAAAGTGTAATTAGTAGGTAGTTTGACACTTTCGATTAGTGGCCTTGGAATTCTTTGTTGAACGAAAATCAAAGCATCTATGAAGCTTTACAGAAAAATACAAAACTCCAAGAAATTACTAATTAAGTACTGATAATTATGTGTATAGAGCTTGAAATTTTTTTTTTTCTTATGAGTGCAAGCTGTATTTCTATGTCTTGATATCTTGAGTGTTGGACAGTTTTCCGCTAGTAGCACTGCGTAGGTAAATTCATGATAATAATGATATAAATGGATATAATATAATATCGATGTACTGCTCTAACTTACTCGTACTCATTTCAATGAGCTTGAGCGTTGACTCCCCAACCAATCCATACACCATACGTTGTTTGTTTCACCCCAGAAATTTTAAACCTTTCGCCACGAATTATCATTGCAGAACTGTTACGCTTTCGAAGAGCTTCCAGTACGCCCCAGTTCGGAAGTTGTGCAGCAAACTATTCTGGAAATGGGACCAACGTTGGTTCCAAAAACCAAGGGAAATAAGTGAGCTCCGACAATCAGTACTTAGCGTTCGCATCTCAAATTGTTCAAGAATTCACATCCATTTTCATAATCAACGATGGATTTTTTTCTTGTAGGAAATACAAAATAACGTCGTACCTGACATTTAAAAATATTTCAAGAGTTTCTGGCAAGATATTGTTTAGCCTTAAATATCCCTCAGCGACATTTGAGTTGGACACTGATGATGCCTTCCTCAAAGTAAGCAGTAGTACCTACTACTCCGTACATCTTTGAATTCGGTTGCCAGTAAATACGAAAATCTAGTCATTGTATAGTAGGTACCTATTATGATTTTCTCAATCGAAGGGGTTCTCTATGTTCAACCAAGTACGTTGGCTCAGGTACACAACAAAATTTGTTGTGTACATATAATGTACTCTTGGGTGATTAATGCACTGATGAAATTATAATTCATTATGTTCCATCCATGCTTGTAGCCAAACGAATCTGCGAAACTCGCCGTTCACGCATTTCCGAGGAACGAAGGATTCAGTTCATGTTTCATCGTCGTTTCAATACAAGACAATCCCATCCCCATTTTCATTGAAGTAAGCCAGTATACTACAAACTCGTAAAGTAGTGGCCAAGAAATGTTGAACTTACTTTGAAACATATACTTGAGCAATGATACTAGCCAAGAACAACTTACAATGATGTCAAACCCAAATTTATAGCCAGACGTCACAACTCGTAAGAACACAGGTTCAATGTTTCACCCCTTGAAACATGAGTTGATCTACTTGGTGAAACTCATAATTGACGTAATATTTGTCATTCACACTTGAGCAAAATTTGAGATTTTGTTAAGAAGCCAAGGTCTCTGATTGCCTAGTATGACACATAAATGACATAATATTTCATGTATGCGGATTTGTGTCGGAAAATATGTATATAGTTTTTTAACCATGCAATTACAATAGCCTCTTGCTTTGAAATTCGCTTAAAGCAAAGAGGAAAGGGAGGAATACTGCTAACTGATTTAACAAATCAAAAATCAGACGACATAGTTGATAGTAGAAAGTGGGCGTCTAATCGCCAATAAGTACCATGTAACTCACTACCCCACCGAATTCATACAATACCATTAGGGATTTTATTTGTATTTAATCATTTTTGCCTTGTAACCTCAGGCGCGAGTGGAAGGGTATATCTTGAAAGCTACAGCGTTACCACCTGTCATCAATCTAGAAGACATTTTACTAACCCAATCGAAGAAGGGCTACTTTAGAATCACAAACGACACCTGGCTCCCAATTCAATGGAAATTGTCGGAATGGGATCTCGTTAAACATCCCTATCTAAAGTTTAAGACGAAATCCGGAGTTTTGAATTCCCAAGAAACTACAGTGTCTATCGTTACGTACTCGCCATTGATCGTTCAAGACACCGAAATTGTAATCAACGTCCTGGTTAGTAATAGTCGGTTTATGGAAGAAAATTGAAACAAAAATTCGGAAAGGGTTCGAGTAAAATACAGTATCCTTTATAGTACATCCAAAAATACTACTTTTCATGTTAGTTTGAATAACTCGTAATTACGTATGGATTAATGGCACTAACAACAATACCGTTGGGTCAAAATAATATTATATTATAACACTTGTTGACATCCTAATGAGTGAGTCTTCTGTCCTAGATTCGCAAATATTTAGACGATACATCGAAATTTGAAAAAGGACCAGCCTTCAAAGTGAAAATATCTTCTAGAGATGTCGTTGTAGACATTCAAACGTTCACGAGCAGCGGAAATCGAATTCTTGTATATGAGGATGCGTACGTTGACACTGAACAATCCAAATGTTTTGTAATTCGAAATATGAGCAAATTTCCGATAGGATACAAGTGAGTAAAACCAAGAACCACGAAAATAAAATTACATATCACTTAGGTATATAATATAATATACCTATTATATACCTAAGTGACATGTAATTTTATTTTATTAATATTATTATGCTATTTATTTAGTTAATTCATATATACCTACTCCTTTTACAAAGGAATATGTTTTAGTTGAACTGTCTGAAACCGAGCACCCGTCCGTCCAATGCGCTCCTCTCATCGTCTCACCGACGCCAATTCCCGTGGTGGTAGAGACTTGAAAATTTGTCATGTTGCCTACTTAGGACTTGCACTTAAAGCAGCATAGGACCGAAATCAGCTGAGGGGCTTCTAGAGCTAATTTCTATGCTATTCACACTGTGAAGCTGTAATTTGGCATGTAGCCTCTTTAGGACCTTAACTTATAATAGCATAGGACTGGGATCAGTTGAGTGGCTCCAACAGCTAGTTTCTAGGTCATTCACTCTTTGAAGCTGTAATTTGGAATGTAGCCTCGTTAGGACTCTTGACCAGGCTCCGGATCAACTGAGTGGCTCCTAAAGCTAATTTCTATGCTATTCACACTATGAAGCTTTAATTTGGTACGTAGCCTCCTTAGGTCTTTAAATTTAAGCAGCATATGCCCAGGATCAGCTGAGTGGCTCCTAATGCTAATTTCTATGCGAATCGTGGCTAAAACATGTTCCATGCTCATAGAAATTTAGCCGTAAGGCTCAAAACGAAAGAAAAGAGGGGTCCAGGGGGGCGCAGACTCCCTTGGCGAGGTACTAGTTTTTCAATATTTTCATTTTTCACGTTGGAAACCCTGAAAAAACAGACTCCGTTGGCGGAATCAACCTGCCTTTTTCAAAGCTAAATTGAAGCTAAATTAATCCAATTCTTGCATAAGATTACGAAGTTGGATATTCATTATATTGTGTTCGTAGGAAAGACTCCAGATCTTGACAGTTATTATAAATGAACGAAGGTTTACTTTATTTATCATTTCCCTTTAGTTAATCAAGAATTAACGGATCATTTCCAGGGCGATGTTCAACGCCGATATCAGCTACAATCAGCAAAAAATATTCACAGTCACCCCAGCAGAAGGAACCTTACCCAGACATCATGAATTCACAATCGAAGTATGTCAAGCAGAGTATAGCTTATTAACAACTGACTATGATTAAGAAAGCATCAACATTTCTCTTTTCACCATCATAGCAGTTCAGCGCCTAATTGATTGGATGTTCAAGACGAAACCAAAATCATCTGTAAAACGATACTTTGATGAATTATAAATTGACTTATTCTGATCAAGTCCATATTTTTTCAAGGTGAAGGCAAAATCATCGAAACCCATGTGCTTCAAAGCACTGCCGCTTCTGTTGGTGGAAATTTCGGATGTTGTGGGAAATATTCGCATAACTGAACTGCCAATCAGCATAACTTACTGCGTATTTCATCCCCAGTAAGCTTTTCGTAATCACTAGTCAATACCACAAGAATATTAAAAAGTGGATTTTGGTGGCTAAAGGTAGCAAGTTTATTCTAAGAAAGATAGTTCAAATGAAATTAAATGTTTCGCCGTAAAAATTAAAGCGGTAAAAAATATACGTTATCTTCGTGACTAAACTCTGCGCTTATATTCAAAATTGTGTGTCTACCTATTTGTCTTATTGTATAAATAAACTATTCTATTCTGTAACCATATGCTTATTCCAGATACGAAATCCGCCCTCTGGAAGATTTCTCGTTCGGCAATGTATTGGTGAATGAAACTAGAACCATTGACTTGGTCATTGAAAACAGAGGAACGTTACCTATAGAATACAAAATTATTACTGAGTTGTTACCCAAGCCGGTATTTGTTGAGCCGCCTCCCCAGAAACCAGCTTTGAAAATAATCCATAGAGGCAGGAAGAAAAAAAGCAGCAAGTCATCAGTCATACTTGTGAGTTTCGTTGAAAAATAAAATGGAGCTATTATCGGTTCACCTAGTGGGTGTACTGACTTGTTGCCTCGCGTAAGATTTGGGTGTTATTTGCTTTTTTGCTTTCAGAATCTCAAAATTCGATTTGTAAAGAAAAATTGCTGTATTTGTACGGGTAATAAAGAATTTCACATTGGCAGCAATGTGTCATCACTTGTTTCTGGAGTATCCACTCATAAACCGCAGAATATTCACAACGTGCAATGTATTTCAGAGAACGGTTTGGCTGAAGGCAAAATACGAGCCTGCTAGCGCAGATTCGTCACCTGCCTAAACGAATGCTGCTTAGCATAGCAGTGGTGGTTTTGAGTGGCGTTCGTTTTATATTCCTTGTACCTGTACGACTTTCCAAAATGTACGACAAATGTATTATTTTCATATACTTACCTACTAGAAAATGCGATGTAAGAGGATATATATTTCCTTAGGAGCCCGAAAAGTTGCCTAGAATAAACGTCATTGGAGCACATGCAAAAAAAGACCGCCGCCAAAAGAGAGGTAAAAAAGGTCGAAACAAGAAACGGGACAAGAAGAAACCTAAATCCGCTCCCGCGGATCTCAAGAAAGAGGAATCTTTGAAGAGAGCAGCCACAGGTGTGTCTGAGGGGGTTGTCATGAACGTCAGGCCACGTCTAACGAATATGAAACGTAGTTCGATCTTGAGAAGATCATTGAGAAGAGCTTGCACGTTTCCAAGGAAATCTCCAGCGCTGCTGTCTCCCATCGGAGAAGATGGTCTCAATCGCAACAAGTATGCAACTGTAGTTCCTGGTGGTATTGTACACGGCTCCTCCTATATTGCGTTGGAAGGTCTGATTTTGCGCAAACCGACGATATTGGTCATTTGTCACAATAAGCTTATATTCTGTCCGATTATCCTATTACTGGCAAACTAGCTACAATATCTCCCTTTCTGCATTTAATGAATCTTCAAACAAATCTCTTAATAACCGGGTGTATTTCGCCCATAGTGAACCCATAGTACCTACTTGTGTTTTTCGGTACAAAGAAATTTCCAGCGTTGATTTTTACCCCCACGATACCTGTTTATAATGTACTCGTAACAAACCCCGAAGGATTTTCATGCTTTGTGTTGAGTACAGAGCTTTGTACATGGAACTAATGCCATAAGCGCACCAATTTATATGGCTAATTTACAATGTTCGCTATGGGGTTGGAAATCAATTTCAGACTCGTTGCTGGGCCTTTCACTGTGGAAAACTCTATGAATAAAGTTAATCCTAATGGAACTGCAGAATTGAGACTAATCTTCAACCCTCAGCAGAAAGGAGAATTCCAACAGGTACAAAATAATTGACCTTTTGAATTATAAAGCTGCCTTTAAATATTGTACGATTTCCATTTGATGTTGAACGAAGTTTATCCTTTTACTAAACGTATTCGGGAAAGGAAATTTGGTTTGGTTGTTTTTTTTTTTTGTAATAATATATTTATCAGACAGGTATTTCCTTTTGAGGTTTCCACAGCAGTACAGCAGTGTAATTTGTGGGGTTTCAGAAATTCTTCTTCGACATTAATCAATCCCCGATCGGACCTCAGGATATGGTGGTTAATGGACGCGGCGTACTCCCATCAATAAGCCACACTTTGGTCGAAGTTCTGCGAGATGCACTCATCAATTTAAGCCCCGAGAACGAGCAAAAGATTCTTGAAAAGGTTCTAAGGAAATGTCGATGTTGACCACTTATTTATTGTGGAATTTCGATGATAGTATACATTTTCCTATTTATACAATAAGTAGAATGTCTTATAAACTTCTTTTATACGTTCTTGTAACTACTCTTATGTAGTTAGGTACCCAAGTGCCATATAAAGGCCATTAAATTATAAGTCGGATAGAAGGTACGAATTAATACTGTTTCTAACCAAATACCACACAGTACCTCACTATTTCATTATTTCAAGGGGTTCCCTTGCTACACATACCACGAGGAAACGCATTATTTGGAATTGTGCAACTACATCGTTGGGGAGAGAACACCGATCAAATTCTACATACTGAACAACGGACCGGTGACTGCTCTTGTTCAGTTGTACTTCACTGGAGTCAACTCTGAGAGTTTCAGTTTCCAAGGAAACGTGGATAAAATGAATGTGTCCGTCCCACAAAAAACGACAAAGCCCGTTGAGTTTTTCTTCACTCCGAACAGCACTGAGGTACCTAGCAGAATTTTCAAAATTAACCGATAGGGTCGAGAAAACTATCATTCTACGCCCAGGTGAAAATTTCATAAATTTCGGGTGAATTGCCTCGGGCAAGAAGCACTGATTAAGCTTGTAAACACCTGGGTATACAAGTTCGTACATTGTGCCAAATGTGTTGAGCTGGTCTCCATAGATCAAAGCGAATCACGATTTTGAAACAATTACAATTAGCCGTCAAGATGTGATTTTCCTTCATATTTTCTTTTTCACTACTTCAATGGTTCGTGTAAATATTGTCAAATCCTTTACAATACCTCTATTGAAAATCTTGTTTCAGATGGTTGAAGTGCGAGGCCACGTTGAATTAGTGATGCCAAAAGGAATAGAAAACGTTCACTACATCGTCCAAATAAGAGGTAGAGGTCATATACCCCAAATTGCCGTTACTAAGCCCGACGATTATGATCGCACCGAAGTCAAGTACTATTTGGACATGGGGGTCACAATTCTTAATCGTCCGGCACTGGATTATTTTTCCTTCAAAAACGTTGGTACTGTCGCCGCAAAGGTATGCAGATCCTACATTCTTTCCGCGTAGAAGGTAATAAAATATTACGCTTAACTGACCCAACTTTAGCCACACCCTAATAATGTTCGTACAAGAACAATGAAGAAAATTGTACCTACCAAGTCATAAGTAATATTTTTAGCTGCTAGGGATGAAGATATTTATATAGAATTGAAAAGTCTCTGATGTTTAGATAACATTGTGATACATGAAGAAAAAAAAAAAAACATTTGCGAAAATCCACATCAAAAATGGAGTAAAATGCAGCCAACTCCAAATTTTTATCTCCTGAGAGCTACACTTGAGCTATTCATTTTGATGTAATCCTTGATTTTCAGGTTATGGTAGAATTTCCGAACAACACGGGAATTTTCAGTTTCAAAGCCAGAGGAAACTATAAGGAACTGCTGAAACACCAATCTAACGGTAAGCTACTTAACGTAGAATAGGGTTAGGCACAATTTAACTAAGTTCAGCAGCCAAGGTCTTCACAGTATTACTCGAGCTGAGCTCCTTAAAAAGAAACACTTTGGTAAATTGTAGAGCCGTTGCGATACACCAGCCTTGTTGTGATACAGGAATGCATCCTATAGTATACTCAAAGAATCTGTTTAAATGACATTAAGTGCCATACATCTTTTAGTAGGTACCGTCAATGTACTCAATTCATAATATGGATTGTACATGATTATAATTAATATTTTATGGTTGATTGCTGGAAACCCCAAGTCAAGTGTGCGAATATTCAGAGGTTTGGCTGAATCACGCCGACCGAAGACTATCCATCTCTGTCAATCGGAGCTCCCTGGAATTTATCGTTGTGGGTTGACAGGCCTTATCAGAGGTGGCCGCTGCAGACGAATGGGTTTATTGAATGGAAATACTATCTAATCTCAATATCACCGATTCAGGTCTCAACCTGGTCGTTGATGATAACATTAATAATTTCCTTTTGGTACTTGTACCGTTAGGACTTCAACCTATTTCGCATAACTATTCATATTATGGATCGCAAATTGTGCACTTTTTTTGGGTTTATTCAGCCATAAAATTACTATCATAGTCATCGCCTTATGCTATCATTTTTAGTATATATATATTTTTTTTCAGTAAAACTTCAATGTATAATGACTGTTGGTGGAAGGTTCATATAAAGCTTATACATCGACTTTTTACTGAAAAAATATATACTAAGTACTGAATGCAAGAAATAATGGTCAAGGAGCAAGATATAGGATATTCCAAAATGACTTTGGCTTTGGTTAAAATTGCTAAAGTTTTAAAATGTAGGTATTCTTTGAACTTGCCGTTAAATTCTCTACAAATTTGATTCAAAGAGCGTTTTGATAGGACCAGTCCTTTTGATGCTACAGGCGACAAAGTCGTCAAACGATATAATTTAGTAAATATAGGAAAAATTGTCGTTTCTCAGCCGTCTTTTAGGAGTTATAAGCGAAAAACCTAAGAAAACCCGAAAATGTCGACGATTTCGACAACACGTTGGGCTCTAAAAGTTGAGCTCAACCCCTCGACAACAAACTTGGATTACTTGTGACCACGACTATCTTGAGGTTTTAGAACGATTCAAGTCTAATTTAATGGACAAACAAAATTAATTAATACAATTCATGAAGTGCGTTCTTCTTGAAAATACCTTATATCATACGTCAAGTATGGTCTGCGTTAGGTCAGATTAGTAACCACCATTAGTGACATGCCTTTTTTCGATTACAGACCCTCTAATTGACCCGTTCGCAATCACAATGACACCAGGAATGGAAATAGATATTGCTGTGGAGTACACGGCAGTTTCGAAAGTTATGGACACCTGCAACGTATACATCCACGTAGTAGGCAACCCGTACGAAAAGCTTGTGCTCGAAATTTATGGCAGAGGAGTCAGTAAGGAAGTGAATATGGATCTTCCATTAGGCTGTGTGAAGGATATCGAAACGAAGGTAATTCAGAAATCGATAGAAACAACACCCACCGAGTTATAAAATTTTGATGAGATGAGTTAAACTACTTCGGCATCTTTGATAGTGTTTTGTGATGGCATTCCAAACTGTTTACACAGCAGGATTCTTTCATTCACGTGTTTAAATATCTACTTGTAAGTCCATAAATTCTATCAAGTCTATCAAGTCTATCAATGCTGGTAAGTTTCATCATTCCCAGTCTGTGTTAGGAATTGGAGGGTTGGTTCGACGTTCAAGTATTACGTTAGAATTTCTTGTAGGAAGCATTAAAAAATTCACATACAATAGTCTATAGAGCTAACGATTGCTGAAATTTAGAAGCGTTAGATGCTGGTTTGTCCGTTTCCCATTCGCTGAATCTCGCTAACCTCCTCCGGACCACAAACTGCAAAGCTAAAGCGGACCTATTTTCCTCCGTTTATTCCTTTACGACTCCCAAACTTTGTACTTCCTGCGTGATAAGGATAATGATGGATTAGTCAACTCGAAGGATCGATTCCTACAATCACTGTTAATACCGGCATATCAGATCGTCAACCAAACCTTATATTTTGAGTAGTACCTACTTTTACAAAATTATCTTTCTTCACTATTATTTTATGATATTTTCCCTCAAATTGTAGATCAACAGAAGGAAAGCTATATCGGTAGGAAAAGTGGACGCCTCTCACGATCAGTCTCGCCCGTCCAGAGAAAAATTCTACTACGAACTCGATTTTGGAAGCGTACGGCTTGGGCAATTCGTCAAGAAGGTGTTCTCAATGAACAATTCATCTTACTTCACAATCCGCGTTTCTTTCTCCCAATCTAAGCTCGTCCGGTTCGTCCCGTCTACATTTCATATCGGACCAACTGGTTCAAGAGATGTCATTGCTCTATTCAAGACAGACGAAGATACCATCTATTACGAAGTATGTAATTGGTTTTGATGGGTATTGTGTCCTCAGTTATTTTCAATGGGCTACAGATAATAATTATAACTGCAGATGCTTGATGTGACATTCGAACCTATCGCTTACACGGATCTCAAGACAGACGTATGGGACAATAATCCGAAACTTTTTCAAATATTATTCAACAAAGAAGAACATGAAATAGAGTGAGTGGGTAATTTCTAATTCATACGTACCTACAAGTAACTGTTCTAAGCTTGCTCAATTTACGGACGCTTCAGTGAACCAATATACTGTGAGTATTTTGTGCTAATTAAGCACAATTATGCAATGACTTATTACTTTCCCACAATTGCCTCAGTTAACGTATTTGTAAGAAGAAGGTTTTGCGAAAATCATGGAGCCAATTTTCGGGTAGTTTCCATTTTGGAGAGTGTCATTGTTACTTGAACTTCTGTATCGTTCTCGATAAATAGATACTAGGAAATAATAAAATGTGTATTACTTACATGGTATGGGTTTATTACAGAGACAAACATTTACTAGAGCCTGAAGTAGACGAGCCAAATTTTGAATCACTGTCGGGGAATGTCGTTGATAGGCGACTAAACCTGTCAGTATACGGTCGAGCGGGGATTCCTGTATTATCAATGGTGCCAACTTTGATAGAGTTTCCACCAACCCGGTCGTTTGAAGTAAGTCTGTTCACCCACAAACATTTACTTAATTATATTACTTAATTGAATGTAAGAATGGAGAAATCTCAGGAACATGGGGCCAATAGCACGGTGCATTCATAAGCTCCAGGGACCGTGGCAAAATCGTTGTATTGAATGAAATTATTTGAGCGGAAATTACACTTCCCAGTTATTTTAAAGAAGTGGTTTTTTGCATTAACATAGATTGGAAGCCTTCCCTGAACAGCTTGAAATCTCTTGAAACTGCTTGAAAATCTCTGCTCGCCAACCTTTATTAGTCACCTGCCTCTACCATTTCTGCATCTCAGTTTCAGTTATTTACTACCTACGAGTACCTACATTACTGAATTTATATTTGATTTGTACATTGATGAATTGTTATTCAGGAATCAACTGCTATTGTTTTCGTACGAAATTCTGGTAATCTGGAAGGGGAATGCACGTTTGTGTTGAGCGTACCGATTAAAGAAAACTGGGGAGGTATGACTGTATCAAGATGTTCCATGAACCCTCAAGCCGATCTCATTCGCCAACCATTGGAAACTGGTTCGACATATCTCAACAATCCACAAACCCCCGAAGGATCGCCTTTCAAAAACGAAAGGCTCGGGTTCCTGTACGCTCCAACGCGTATACCGATTTTTGGTACGTAAGAGTCACGGAAAGCCCTGTCCTCACTGGGCTCGCGAACCCTGATATAGAATCAGTAGGTATTACTATAATTAGAATGTATGTCTGTACACACTTACTAAAATTTACTAAGTGTGTACAGACATATATTCTAATTATAGTAATACCTAAATAACTGAGAATAAACATGAGATGACGTAATTATTTAATAATACGTCAACTCATGTTTATTTTGAGTTTTGGTTTATCTTCGTTTGTCTCTGCGTGTTTTTCTCCCACAAGGCAACACGAATCATCCGAATTAAAGAAACTTTAGAATGATGTCGAGGATCATCCAACTTGAATACCTACTGGGGCTCTGGGAATTGAGGGGAGGGGGGTGTGAAGGGTGCACATCTTAATTTAAGCAGTATGACATAAACATAATATGTTTATTATAATATGTTTATATAAACATAATATGTTTGTATATTATACATTGTATATTTAAGTCAAATTATAATGCTGAACTTCCAGACGATTTCAACGTCAAATCCGAAGAATCGTCGACTGTTCGAGCAACCTCACCATCAATCGAATCTATGTATTACAACCCCTTTCATGTCGAACCAGAAACTCTCATCGTTCCACACGGTGAGGTGCGATACGTAAAAGTTGCATTTAAACCGAAAGAAAATTGTTCTACGAAGTGTTCTTTGATCGCAAGGTAATTGATTTATATACTTTCCATTACTATAAGGTAGGTAGTTATTTATCACTGAAAAAGTACAGAATCACTGCTGTACAGAATCACTCGCAAGGGTCAACTGGTTTTTCTCGCGAATCTGTCAATTCTACATCTTTCGTGAGGTCGTAACGAAGGTGTGAATCTGTCGAGGCTCTTTCCCTCACTTTTTCACTCCTCCCATAAATTGCACAGTTCCAAAACTCGGAATTTGTATTGGATTGATTCTGTTGCGAATAGTCACAATCTCTATCATTACCTATAGTTTATAGCCAATCTTTATGATTATAGTGAAATCAGAACACTGCACTACAGAGGACGCTCATTTTTCCTTTTAGAAAAAGCTTTTCTTCCTTATATTTACTCAACAGCTCTTGAGATACGGCGCTATTCTAAAATATAAACCAGGTACACCAGATTTTCATATTCGTGTCATTTTCAGTTTCAATTATGGTGTTGTACGTCAAGAGTTTTGCTCTCTACAAGGCGAAAATTTGTTCTGTCCGTGTCACATTGTATGCGAACCCGGAAACCCGAATTTTGAACTGTCACCAAATGAGGACTTGAAGGTTATTGACATCAGAGCCACATCACACACGGCTGATGCCGTAAAGTACGAGAAATACGTTCTAAAATGTGGACGAACTTATGTCAAACACGCATAATCGAACAAGTTTCCCAATTCCTGACTTCTAAGAAATATATAATAACTTTGTACATTATTTATAGGCATTTTGAACTTGTAAACGTATCCACAGAAGACATTGAATTTCATTTTGAAAAGCGAGATGATACGAATAGCCAAATGTTCCACTTGAACCCAGTAAAAGGAAGGATTGGGTCATCCAAGATGCGAAAGGTACGTGGACATGTGTGGATTTTCCACATCAGTCGGGTTGATATTGTTAAGGAAACCATCGTCAGTAACGAAACAATACTCGGTAACAGCGTACTCATATTTCAGTGGAAATAGACGATTTTTCCAAATCCTTAATGTGAATTTCAATGGGATACTAATCTAGTACCTAATTGTCTTGCAAGAAACTGTACAATTCAACATAACATGTTGAACACCCTGGTAGACTCCGTTGGGGTATGATAAAGTGAAAGTGGTTAACAATATTGTTGGGCAACATCTTCTTAAATTAGTATTCACCCTAATCTTTCCCCACTATAACACTCCTCCTGAGATTTGCCCACAGAGAAATCCCATAGCTGAATCGTTTTGTGGGCTAACAAAATTTGGTGAGCCATAGATAACATTTAATGTTATCTATGGCTCACCCATTACAGATGACCTTTTATAGAAACTAGAATTGATGACGGGTATTCTATTAACCAGCCCTCAACGTTTGAAATTGGTATGGGACTACATACATTTCTCCAACTAGGATCTAGGAATCACTCATTTCTAATAATATTCCTTGAAACATAACTGTTTATTGTATTTCAAGATCGCTCTCCATTTTCATCCTTCGTCATCTGATAGAGTCAACTCTTTATGGGTATTGCATATTCCGGTGTTCAACATCGAACAGAAAATTCTATTCGTTGGAGGAGTCACTCCCCCGATTGTCAAAATCACTCCTCCCGCTATCACTGTCCCTGTGTCAATAACTGGTAAGTACCAAGTTCCCTTAATAACACTATATGTGTGTATAGAAACTATCTGATTATAATCCAATATGTAGTCTAGTTGTCTGAAATAATAATAATGTTAAATGCAGAGCTTTGTGTGTTCAATAAAAAAAACTCTGCAAATTCTTGACACAACGGTTTATTATCTTCCTTGTGCAGATCACCCTTCTGTCTATACCAGACTGTGTTGCAAATCGGCACCATACCATATTCTCACCGTACTCATACCATTTCTTTCCTATCATACCGTACTGTACTATACTAAATCATACATACAATAATATACCATACCATAGTCATACCATGTCGTACCAAAATTCGTTTTGAACCCCTTCCCCTTGACGCTCGTGCGTCATAGCTTCTGACACACTAGTTGGTCTCCTGCCAGCCGTCTTACGTCATACGCTCGTGCGTCATAGGCTCTGACGTACTTGTTGGCCACCTGCCAGCCGTCTTACGTCATACGCTCGTGCGTCATAGGCTCTGACGCACTAGTTAGCCTCCTGCTAGCCGTCTTACGTCATACGCTCGTGCGTCATAGGCTCTGACGCACTAGTGGCCTCTTGCCAGCCGTCTTACGTCATACGCTCGTGCGTCATAGGCTCTGACGTACTTGTTGGCCTCCTGCCAGCCGTCTTACGTCATACGCTCGTGCGTCATAGGCTATGACGTACTTGTTGGCCTTTTGCCAGCCGTCTTACGTCATACGCTCGTGCGTCATAGGCTCTGACGTACTTGTTGGCCTCCTGCCAGCCGTCTTACGTCATACGCTCGTGCGTCATAGGCTCTGACGTAGTTGTTGGCCTCCTGCCAGCCGTCTTACGTCATACGCTCGTGCGTCATAGGCTCTGACGTACTTGTTGGCCTCCTGCCAGCCGTCTTACGTCATACGCTCGTGCGTCATAGGCTATGACGTACTTGTTGGCCTTTTGCCAGCCGTCTTACGTCATACGCTCGTGCGTCATAGGCTCTGACGTACTAGTTAGCCTCCTGCCAGCCGTCTTACGTCATACGCTCGTGCGTCATAGGCTCTGAAGTACTTGTTGGCCTCCTGCCAGCCGTCTGACGTGATACGCTCGTGCGTCATAGGCTCTGACGTTGTGGCCCGCCGGTCGCTTGTGTTCTGACGTGATCTGAGGGAAAGGGTGAATCAAGGGAACAAATTTTTCCCGTTTCAGTTCATGTGCCAAAGCAAAGACATGAAAATGTCAAACAAATATGTAAATAGGTACCTAAGCCCAACTGTAATGTCAATTTTCTGACAATGAGTTTTCGACTATTGTTTTCATACCTTTTTACTTAAGTACTTATTGCAATTTGAGACTGATAATGAGCTGTTTGCAAATAAAAAGTCTGATAACTACTTTATTACATCTTATTAATCTATTTTCAAGTTCCGATTCACAGTTGAATGTATTTTATTTAGATGTCGTAAAATTCGAAAACGATGGAATGACGAAACCTGTCGACTACTGACTCAAGTGATACTGTCGACTTCTAACACATGTAGGTCGACTACTAGTGCAAAACCATGTCGACTACTGAAGAAAATGTTGGTCACTGGTGTCGACTACTAGAGCATTGGGATTTTTTACAAAACTTGTTTTTCCCTTTTCAAACCATGTTGAATAATATTTCCCGCTGCCAGGTCTTTTAGGGAAGGATCTTGGGTACACAATGAACAGGTTTGCAATGAGAAATAGTTGATAATAATAATTAATCTAACATTTAGGATCTAGCCTTTAGACCTAGTGATCTAGACAGAAGGGTGATCTGTGCAAAGAAGATAATGAACCGTTGTGTCAAGAATTTACAGATCACCCTTCTGTCTAGATCACTAGTTCTAAATGTCTAGATCCTAAAATTTAGATTAATTTAGATTAACATTTAATGTTAGATTAATTATTATTATGAATTATCACTAATTATTAATAAGTTTATCAAGTAGATACCTAGCAAAAATTATTATAATTAATTGTTAAATGTTAATAATTTGTATTTAATTAATACGATATAATTCTAGGGTTTTCATACTTTTTAATTTTTCTATAAAAGAAGTATGTACCTACCTACCAACAAACATTCGAAATTACCTTCATTTCCGTAGCACGAAACGTACCTCAGAACAACAAACTCGACATCACTAAAACCATATGATGTTCTAAACAGCTAGTTAGTATGAAAATCGAGTCGACCTGTATTTAATCGACCTGTATTTCAACCGTTTGATTCAAGATCGCGTCGACAGGCTCAACCTTTGAGCCGTCATTGTGAACGAACGGCTGGTCGTACAAAGCTGCGGATGGTCTTAAAAAATTCTACGGAACAAACTCTATCTAAATATGAAATAAACCTACTGAAAATTATTATAATTTATTGTTAGGTATTGATAATTCGTATTTATTATTAATAATAATAATTATTAATTATGATTAATTAATACGATATAATTCTGGGGTTTTTAATACTACGTCGGTAATAATTTTTCTATAAAAGAAGTACCTACCAACAAACATTCGAAATTACCTTCATTTCCGTAGCACGAAACGCACCTCAGAACAACAAACTCGACATCACTTAAGCCATATGATGTTCCAAAGAGCTTGTTAGTATGAAAATGGACCTGTATTTCAACAGTTTGATTCACGATCGGGTTGTGAGGCACAATCTTTGAGCCGTCATTGTGAACGAACGGCTGGTCGTACAAAGCTGCAGATGGTCTTAAAAAATTCTACGGAACAAACTCTATCTAAATATGAAATAAAAAACATACCGTTTGATGGGAATTTTTCGAGATATGGAATTTTCAACATTTCAAAATTCGTTTTGAACCCCTTCCCCTTGACCTAGGGTTATGAAAAGTTTCGTGGATCATTGTGGGGCTGGTCCAAACCCAGAAACCAAATTTCGTAATTTTAACTCAACGCTAACTGGGCAAAGTGCCTCGGACGGCGTACGGCGGACGGACGGATTTTTTTTTATTCGATTTTCTGAATCTACGTATCTTGAAACGTAAACCAACAAATTTTGAGGGGGGGTTAAAATTTTTTTTTCTTTGGGCGATTCCAATGGTTCATTATCGAAGATAATAAACCAAAATGTCATATCGTTGAAACCTCAGTTGATGCCCAATAAAGTAGAAAACCGTACAAATTGGATTATGTGGAATTGAGGGTAAATTGTCTGAATTAACCAGGTGTATTCTGTTCCAAAACGTTGGAGGTCGTTAACAATGATGAGAAAGATTTCGAATTCAACCTACGACAGATTCCACTGTTAGTTGGAACCCTGGAATGCTCCATCGTCCCGGACAAGGGAGTCGTTCGAGCTGGATCCTCTGTACCGTTCGTGTACGTATTTTCCGCTATTACCCATCATAACTATGGATTTCATAAGGATTAACGGTTATAGCGTTATCAAGTGATGTACCATTAGGAAAATTCAAATATCACTGTTCAAGTTTCGTCGTTCAGTTTAAATTAAACTTCGATAAAAGGCGATAGTTTATCGGTATTGATAGTAAATCAATTTTGGCCGTTCTGAAGACACCAGAGTTGCCGTATCACTGACTAAAATACCTTCTTTCCGTAGACACGAGATTGATAATAACATTAATTGATAATGTCTTTCCATCTTTTAGAGTTAAATTTACGTCTCTGAGCAGTGGCAATTTGACGATACAGATCGCTTGTAAATTAAAGAACCACGATGTTGAGACCATCGCGATGATATTCGCCGAATTTTTCGAGCTGCAATGCATGTTGTCATTGCAATATGAACACGATCAGAAAAGAAAAATGGATCCAAGTCGGACGAATGACATTGATATCGGTTTCGTAAGTTCCGACTGAACAGTCAATAATAGTCAAATCTACATTCCAGTAATGACACGATAGAAATTGTGTGTGGCGGGTTAAAATGAACTCCAACATCTAATTATAGAAAAGCCTTCCGAACATACCCCAAGTTCTTACACCCACCTAAAATACTTTATAATTTATATCTTACGTACCTACTTTTGGAAATGTGGATTTCCTCATTATAAACACTCTATAAACATGGTTATGCCACTCAGCTAAACTAGTCATTCTACTCATTTTGGGTTGGCATATTAGAATTTCGTATAGATAACATAATAAGAAAAGATAGATGAACTGCAAATCAAATGTTCAAAAATGCATACCCACTTCATAAACGGCTGATCTAAGAGAAATTGGTCTATTGATGCATTTTGCATGATATTCCGTTTAGAATCCAAGTAGGGAGAAGTGATTTTGTACGATTATATTGGTTTCCATTTAGTCCTAGATTTGATAAGGTGTTGAATATGGGCATTTTACAACCGTTATTTAACGACTATAGCACACGTATCCAGTAATTACCGAGTAGCTCCTTGGATCATGATACAAAGGAAATAACAAACAATACATTTCGTAACAGATTAATAACGTAGTTTGTGATTTTAATCATATGTTCCCAGATCGAACCGAATAACCCTCGATCCGCTACGTTCATCCTATCGAATTTTGGGCAAGGGCCCTTACGTTACAGGTGGGTACTGGATGACGCCCAAGGGGAAAATCAAGGAATCACGATAACCTTCAATAGAACCGCTGGTCTGCTTGGGCGACAGTCGACTCAAGCTTTGGAAGTCACTTTTACGGTATCGAAAAATGCCGAGTTTGAAAACTACGTCGGGCGATTACAAGTGAGTTATCTCTCTACTGCAGAATGAAGTCAGTAGGTATCATGAAAGTGTATACGAGGTATGATCAAAATGTTCCAGGACTTTCTTTATTAAATTTTTTTCAATTATTCCATTTTGTCACCTTCAAAATCTCCTTGGAAGTGCACACACTTCTCCCAACCGTGTTTCCATGCATCGGGAAAACTCAACTTCCGGGATTTAGTTCAACTGCGTTTTTTTTTCTTTTTTTTTCATTATCTCCTCGATCGTCTGAAATTGATGTCCTTTCATCGGAAAATTGAGTTTGGGGAATAGCCAGAAGTCGCAGGGAGCAAGTCCCGTTGTTGACAACAAAAAAAATCATGAATGAGGAGTGCTGTGTGGCAAGGCGCGTTGTCGTGATGAAGGAACCAATCTCCTGTCGCTCACAGTTCTGGTCTTTTCAGCAGAATCGTTTCTTAAGATTACAAGGTAGCGAAAACGATTAATTGTTTCTGCACCTTATGGGGGGAATTCGTGAAAAATAACGCCCTTTGAATCAAAGAAAACTGACCATTTCGACATTCGCATTTTTGACATTCGATTTCATCTGGCGAGCTTTTTGTCTACCATTGGGAGGACTGCATCTTTGTTTCCACATCGTAGCCATAAACCATCGCGTTAGAAAACATTTCACGTTAGCACGCTGTCCGTTCTTCGCGTCCATCCTCGCAAACACGCAGAACACGAAAAAGTCACTTCACGAAAATAGTTGTAACTTCGGTCTGGAAAGGGCTAGAAAATCGAAACAAAGAAGAGGCTACTTGGGAGGGTTGTGGTTATAAAATGAGCACAATCGCAGCCTTTCGACGCGATTCAAAACGTTCCGGAACTTAGGTACCTACACGAAATATCTGGCAAACCTCGCCAATTGTAGACAAAACCAAACCTAAAATCCAAATACACTTGTCAAACTTTACAGACAATGTCGCGTGTTAATTAGACACTCCTCTCTATTTTCAAAACAAATTATTTGTATTTAAGAGCTACGAAATCAATAAGTTCCTAATATTGCCCTTACCAAACCTGACTTGGGGTTTCAGGTGTATAGAGGTCCGACGTACACTCTAAGCTTTAGAGGACACTCCGAGTTACCGTACAGATTCAGTTTCAAAACGTTCAATTTCGGAAACTGCCCCGTCCTACAAACTGGGGTTTGCAACTACATAAAAACGCTCCATTTCACCAATGAAAGCGACCAGCCATTAATGTAAGTTCTCACTGAAGTGCAGTAATCATATTTAAAAAATCAAAATTACCAATCGGGTTTTGAGTTTTAGACTGAACGATTATCGAAGTAAATAAGTTCTAACATTTTTATTACACCCGGGTTATATACCAATATGATGTTATTGAAAAATGGTACGATTTTGTTTAAATTTTACAGTGATTTAATAAATGAATAAATTGAAGTTTGAACGTTTTGAACTTTATTTACAGCTTTGAAAATACATTTTCCAATAGACCACATCTACGAGTCTTGTGGTCATGCGGGACAGTTTATCCGAGAGAAACTGTGTCTATAATGATTGAATTTTACCCCGTATCGCAAGCATATTATCGGGAAGATGTCGTTTTTACTATCAACGGCATCATTTCAGAGACCATCACATTCGTCGGGAAAGGGCTCCTTACCGATGTACGTACAATTACTGATATTGTTACAACAACAACAAAATATAAAAGAAATGGTTCAATAACTTATGAACTACTCAAATTGTTAACAGTTCTTATATGTGTTTTATTCGAATTGCCTCTATTATTGAACATAAGCATAATATCTTTTCATTGATTCCAAGGTGAGATTGTGTGATTCGCACAGTGATACTGTCAACTTGAGAAACGTCCCTGTCAAGACCACACGCAAGGAAATCAGGAAAGTTGTTAATTATTCTTCTTTGGCCGTCGAATGCGAATTGGAAGTGGAGAAACGCGATGGCTTGCTGATAACTCCTCAGTCTTTTGTGATTAAGAAGAACGGATATCAAAATTTAACCGTAGCATATAGCCCGGTGTTGAAAACTGAACCGTTCACCAGTGAAGTATGAACCAGTCATTTTATTGACATTGTCTGAACTTGTATAGCAATGTGTAAAACTTCTCTGTAACGCATAATTATCTCCTCAACCATTTATTGATATTAATCAAAATCAAATCATACCAATCGAAAGCTGAGATAAATCCGAGTAATCAGCTGGACGTTCATTCGACGTACATTCTATTACTGTCTGCCCTGGAAGCAGATATGGGAATATTTGTCAATAGGTATTGTCGCTTACGAATGGGAATGGGAAAGCAGAACAAAGCAATCATTTAACTCGATACAATTGTCCACATTTCGATCATGGTTTAATTTGATAATAATAATAATATTATTATGACATATTGTCATTTGATTTGAAGCATGAAGCATTTTACAAAGTGATTATATTCATTATTTGTGCGTAAAAATGTTTAAAAACTGGCGGATCGAATGTGTTTTTAAGGTATTCATGCAAGCGGGAGGCATAAGGAATTTTCTGTTCCACGTCAAATGCTCGAGCTCCCACATCAGCGTGAAATTGGATAATAAGGTTTTGCTCTTAGGGCGAGCAGTAAAGTACTGCCCCGTTCAATTCAGCGTCAATATCGTCAACGATGGTGACATTGGTGTGAGGTGAGTTCAAATTCTGTTCTCGATGTAGTTGTCGCCCACACACGGTTGAGGGACCAAGTGGTGATTATTGTTATTGTTTGAGAGGTTTTGTACAACAAAAAAACATGAGGTTTTGTAGTGATTGCCAACTGGACGCAGAACTGTTGGTAAGCAAGTGTGAAACCCGAGAAAACCGTGTGGGGAGCTTAAAGATTCCTTTAAAGATTATCATAAATTGCACTGAGAAGTTATTTTGTTGCAGTTACTACTGGAATTTAAATGAGATGAAAACCCTGCTAACCGTTACGCCAGAGCGCGGGAACATCAAACCGTATTCTACCATTCAATCAATTTTCAGTCTCCTGTCATTGAAGAAGATGACGATTAACCACAAAGTATCAAAACACACTTTTTGTAGTGAATCCTTTCAGTAGCGGATTCAGCTTAATGTCTATAATTCATTTTTTACATTTTAACCTCTTGAGAAGAAAATATGAAATAAGAATATGAGAAGAAAAACCTCAACCAACCACACTCCCCCCCACCCTTTGGATCCGTTACTGAATCTCGTTTTATGAAGATTGTTGAATTTCATCACACCGAATTGCGTGAATTCTATTTACCATTTATTTTTCATGTCTAGATATTTTTAGTGTACAACGGAAACCAAACTGAGGAATTGAAAATCGTCGGAGAGTTCACTGAAATTCCTGATCCTTCAGAAACCATAAATTTCAGGACACTAGTTAGAGGCACTGTAGAACACACCTTGGAATTGGAGACCAGGTATCCTCTATTTTTGTATGTTTTTCGTCTCTATGTCCGAGCCAATTTTGACATAGAATAGATATGGGGTAGAATTGAAAGAAAAAACATTGACCAAAATACAAGAAAAGTCTTAATGATTTTTGGAATGCTGATGAGAGTAAAGAAACGGGACAATGTATTCCATATGATCACATTCAACCATTCCGTTTCATTTGGGGGGCATGTAATAATACGTTATTATAACCTGAGTTTGGGGTGTTGCAAGGATTCCACCCTTACGCATGAGTAGCCGAAAATTACAATCCAATTTGGCTAAATTGAAATTCGACTGGCCAAACCCCCGTCCTACACCCCTGTGCTCTATGCTCATATTTTTAGTACGGGTTTCTCAAGATTTTGATTGAATTCATCGAGAGAAAGCCGCAATTTTCTCCATTGTAAATGGCGATCAATGGCAAAACACGGCAAGCTCAAAATACGGGATTGTCAACGCACCTGGAGGCTATGTAGAAGGGTTGTTGAAGGTTGTAGTATCAGGTACAAGAACAATTGATGCGGTGAACATAATAATAATAATATATTATATTATGTGTGATTCACATCTCTCTCTTTCTTGATAAACAGGACGGGAGATCCAGCCATACTCTTCCCTGTTCTGATAGGTGACTACTTCTCGTCGCCAGATTTCGTTGAAGTTTCACCTCTCAAGAAGACCCCGTACATCATTACGTACGCTCCTCTCACTATGACTTCAACAGCAGTACACTCTGTGAGTTGATATCTACGAAAATTCTCATTTAAGACCCAGTGTAGAGTGATCTTCCAGCAAGAAAAACGCGGATTTTCCTTCTCAATAAATGAAGGAATTTGGGGTAGCCGCACTCAAGTACAAATTATCAAAATTTCATAAACGAGAATATCTTTTCGAAACATTGACATGGATGAGCGATTTACACGGTGTGGGCTCTAGAAATAACAAGAAGCTGTTACAGATACCAAAGCACAGGACCTCAATATTCGGCAGATCAGTTATCTCACAAGGCACATGAATTCACAATGAGATTATAGCTTTTTTTCAAATTACACTAAAACAAAGAAGCTTTAAAAAAACGACAAACGAATATTACTTACTATTGAGGCACTATGTATGAGACAGGTCTGAGACTATGTGAGAGATGACCAAGTCTTCAAAACTTTCCTGATAGGAATATCAAGTACTTAATCTTGAATATGGTTTAGGGAGTTTCATAGTGATACCTACTTTATTCAGGGAAGGCTCTTTATTCCCTACTCTGACGGTACATGTGTCTATTACGCCCTCATTGGGGAAGCGTTGCCTCCAGAACCGGAAGAAATCCTAGATTGGACCATACTGTCGAAAATCGAAGTCTCCCAGACCTTCGAAGTCACCAACTGGCTGAATGAATACCAAAGGTTCGATTAATTCACTGAATTATCGCCTAGTAAATGATAATAATGTTAGTTATCACATCTGCAGCCTTAATAAAGGACACTTGTGTTACTTTCACGATTCTAATATTTAATCGGTTATCATCGAAGGAAGTGGTCAAAACATAGTTACCTAATAGGCAAATCTTCTGACAGAGATTTACCCACAAAATAGATACCTACTCTGACTGATGAAAGTAGACTATTTACGCGGAGTTGAGTCTCTTCAACCTGAGTAGTTAATAAGGTAGAAGATTCCGATTAAGCAGGAGTTCCTCAACATCCATGATTTCTCGATTGATCAGGCTCTGCGCAAACGTCACTTTGGACGACGCTGACAAGATACGACCAGGAATCGTCTCCATAATGGGGGAACCGACAGTTTGCTTATCCCCGAACGCTACTGCTCTGTATACAGTAGACGTTATGATGTGTAAAGCAATGTCTATTTCTTTCAAAGTAAGTCCTATGTTGATTAGCCAGGTAATACTTTAATTATACGGTTCATCTCACGTAAAATTTACAACCCTTGGCGTATGGAGGGTTCATAGGAGCCATTCCGCACAAATCTATTGCATACGACACAAGGATGATATGAATATGATTCGTTCTTCAAGCCCTTATTTTAATTTTCTTATTAAATATACTTTCAACAACTTATACGTTGAGTCATTCGTATTAAGCATTTTCATAATTCTATCTCTGTGGCTTGAAAAACGCATCATAATCGCAGTTTTAGAGTGGGGGGTCTTATAGGAAATTATTATGTTCTCTCCGACTGTCCTTTTTTGTGATTTATGTAGTTAATTACTTAATAAGTTGTGGTGCGAGCCGTTTTCGAAGGTATTTTGTGATGCACAAACAGAAAATTAGTAGTGAAACAACTCGAAAAATAAGTGAGTACGCAAGTAACCGGTTTGGGGAACTTACGAGACATGTTCCATTGGAAATAAGTTGGACGATCGATACGTGAAGTGTGAGGGGTATCTTTCTTGGACACGCTTATTATACATGATTGATGTTTCAGGTATTTTTCGTCAACCCTGACAGTAAGGAGTATCGCTACTACATAGTGCATGTGGTGGCCCTCCCTCTCCCCGAGGCTCCCACGTTGGAAGTTCGGGCGTGCATTCACGATTCTGCTACTGCCCTCGTGAAATTGAGTAATCCGTTCATTGAGCCCGTCACGTTCAAATTTCACTCGCCAGTTCCCGAGCTGACGGCTGACGACGTGACTTTACAACCGCGCTCTGAGGTAGTCTCATGCATTTCTACCAACAGAGACTATAGCAGCTATAATGCTCGGATTAATTCCTAATTCATGAAATGTCTCAGGACAAACGTCCTAAACTTGCTGAAATCAGACAAATATGGCTCCATCATCGCGAGTACATGGCTCACGCCCTATTTGTTTTTGACAGAACTAATTTTAGTTGTGATAAATTCGTGTGCAAGGTGGTATGTACCTGTGTCCTATACACAAATAAAACATTACAATTAGGGTGAAGTAGACCTAAGTAACACCATCCCCCACACCCTACCTCTTTCACAGCCAAACCACAAAACACGTCTAGTTCTTGACCTACTCCACTGTATTACTGTTCGATACATAGAGCTGTGGTACTCATTATACACAAAGTGTGTTCCATGAATAAATTGGCAAAATAATAAAGTTATGAGCTGAATTATTAAAATTCAGCTGCTTCATTAAAATCTCGTTTCAGGGTGAATTGAAAGTGGAATATGCCCCAAAGGCGATTGAGACGCCAAAAGTCATCACTTGCCGAGTGACAGGGCAACCGCTCGACGACGAATCCATCACTTTCCACCTCGTACCGATGCCACTTCTCGATCAACCGCCTCTCAAAGTGTCGGCTGTGATCGGGAGCTCGACGAATTTCAGTTTTGATGTGTTCAATGCCGCTCAAAACGCTCACCAACAGAAAATAACTTACAATGTTTATGTAAGTAACATACACTACTGTATTTAGATGTTCACGTCCATTCGTAGTGTTTGGTTTTTATACATTGAAACAACGGGTGACGGGAGACCTTTGTTACTCGACCACTGGGTTTATAGCCTCTTCTCTCACAAAGCGGAGGACGTTCGTAAGTGTCTCCTTACCAGCATTAGAGGAACTTGAGAAACCCTTCCCGAAGTGCCAGAATTGCATAGATGCGACAGCAGGGAAATCACAGAGGATGTGCTCTGACTTTAATGCTTCCTCATTGCTAAGTCGGCATATTCCTGTCCTGGCCGGTATGTTCCTGGCCTAAGTGAGAAGCAAGCAGGCGACCTACGATGGTCTTCTTGTCTCAAAAACAGCAGTTCAGTTGTTCGTCATGTTGAGAAGTTGATCGCGGCTTCGGCTGTCACAGACCGAAGGAAGCTCTTGGTGATTCATAGTTGTGGCTCTAGACTCATGCTCAGGTTCCAATAGCAACGTGAGTTTTTCGCCATGAGCAGCCCCGTTGAGGGAGCTTAAATATTATTGAGAAGGCCAAGATAGCCTTTAAAGCTTCCTAGAAGGATATTCCATAGGAACCATAAGTTTATTGATCATTAAGTAGTTCATTCAATCTAAAACTCTTCCCTCAAATGGTTCCAGATTGAAGGAGGCGAACTCTCTGTTATGGGTGGAACGGAAGTTGAAATCCCAGCACAGAAACACTATACACTCGAGTTGAATTATGAGCCGTCTGAGGTGGGCAAGAAGGAGCAACATTTTGAGGTCCGCTTTGTAACCGGCGAGGTTTTGAAGTACGTACTTAGGAAACGATTTGCTCTGACAATGAGTCTATCAACTCAATACACAGGACAGAAGTTTCCAACTAGGGGCAGCATAATTGTCTTCATTCACCAAAATGTTCATTTGTATAATTAATATAATTCCTCACATTCAGTGAACTCGACAGTAATAATTTCAATTTTCCTATAAACATAATTTCTTCAATCTGCAAACCAATAAATTTTTCACTACTGTATGAAGTATTGTGATTAACGAATTTCATTCAATCAATCCACCGTAATCTTTTCATAAATTACAGGTACAATATTTACACAACCTGCCATCCACCCCAGCCTGTTGGGCCCATTAAAATCAACGCGGGTTCGCAAGAATTAATTCGGTTCAAGAATGTTTTCAATGAAGTGGCCACATTCTCACTCACTACCACGGAAAATTTGTTTACTGTAGCGTTACAGAGAGAAGAAATGACCATGGCCCTTCCAGGAGTGTTCAGTTTGGAAAGCAAAGAGGTAAAGTACCTGGGGATATGTAAGGGAGGCGTAAGGGGACTTCTGATACCTATCAGAAGCCCCCTTACGCCTCCCTTACATATCCCTATAGCATATGCTATAGCAGGAACTATGGGCCCTAACTTATAGTACTACAAGGGGTTTGCCATTTAGGTATGAAAAATGATATCCTTGGGATTGGATTTTTCTGTCATTGAAGTTTTTGACGTTTGAAGCCGTGATTTCTCAAATCCCCACGGAAAAAAATCATGGGTCACAACCAATCAGTAAGCATGCATCTTGAAAAGTTATCGCCATTTAAAGTGACAGCATCTTCAAATAGAGAATCACATGTGATTCTCTTTTACTCCCTATAACTATACTCTTTTACTCCCTATAACGGCAAAAATCACATACGGCAACGGTAAGTTCAAAAACAACACAACCATGGCCGCCAACCGCAGAAGGAACAAATAGCTAATGTAGACTTTATTAAGTTAGCGAGTAGGAATCCAAACAGACTAAGTACCTGCTACATCTACTCATGTTTTCGAATCACGCAACATTCAACATTGTACAGACGGCTCTGATATCCATCGAACTGAGGGAAGGAGACTTGAAGGAAAACCGCCTCATCAACAATTTCCCCATCGCAGATAAAATGGAGATTACGTTGACGAAAAGAGGAAACTACATGCTTGACGAAAAAGACACGATACGTTGGGTCTACTACTTGAAAGGCCTCCAACATGTTGATGACACTAAAGCAACCTTAAATACTCCTGACGTTTCGGAATATGTTTCTTTCATTTGAGTGACAATATTCTTGACAAATATAATTTTAAGAAAAATACCTAGTTCAAAGTGAGTTTTTTTTGTCTACCAATAACCTTGACACCATATTTGAACTTCAGTTAGCATTATTGTCTAACCAATTTGAACAACCAATTTAATATTGTATGTTACATATTGGGTAACATGAAACTTGGATCGGGAGGGTACGCAGTTGAGGTGAAAAAATTATTTAAATACGGTATTCCTAATAGTTCCTTAACCCACTCCAATTTTAATCAAGTTATCAAGTTGCCTTGATTCATGGATTTGCAACACGATGCCAAACCATATAAATCCTCCACTGCATCGACAAAATGCACACAAATGTGTGTGATCATATTCTGCGTTTCACTGGCGCGGAAGGAAGAAACACCACAATTTAGAAAAAGCTATTCGTTTATTAAAATCAAATCACTGCTAAATTTGTCGTTGAAAGCCTTTAAAAAACTCGGGATAACTTCGGATACTTTGACATCTCTACCTAATTGTTCGGTGAGCGAGGTAACGCCTTTTCCTTCAATTCCGCACGGCACTATGTGTTCATACCATTTCAAGTCCGTATTGCAATTGACAGCAATCCCATGAGTGGTGACGTACCGACTTGCGTGAACTCCTATCGCGCACAATTTCTTTTCCCCCACCCAAATCCCGGGATGTGGGTGGTATCTGTGGGCTCCAACGCCGAACCCGGAACACATATCTATTATAGTCTCTTCTAAGTTGTCTATATACCATTTGATGCTTGGTTTCCACATCTGTAAATTGATGATGGGGTAGACGACCAGTTGTCCGGGGCCGTGAAATGTAATAAGTCCGCCCCTGTTGGTACGGTGGAAATCGGCTCCCAAAGATTTCAGCTTCTCTTCATCTTCAACGCCGTAGCCCTTCGTACGAATTCCAATAGTGTAGACGGGCGGGTGTTCCAACATCAAAAGAACTCCTCCATCCCAGGGACAGGATTTTCTCTTCACGGCATCAGCAAACGTATGTTGCAGTTGCCAAGCTTTCTCGTACCCAACTTTCCCCAAATTCAGAACGCCGATGCGGCACAAGGATTTGGAGATGGCACTCGTTCGGTTCAGCATCTTAGATCGAGTTCAGTTTCAAATAACAGAGAAGGGAAACCTGAAATAATGAAATTTTAATGTTAAACAATGAAGAAATTGTAGAGTTGTCAGCCAGCATTAGATCCACTTCCCATTTCCCGAATTCGTTCTTACCATCACCCTCACCGCCTTGGGTTGCGAACAGGTGCTGGGATTCGAACTCACGACCTCAGTTGCTATCCCAATCCCAACCACCAAGTGCCACCAACCCCCTCCCAATAGAAATAATTCTGTTCTTTAGAAATAATTCTACACTTTTCATATAATTAAGCAAGTACATAACGGTAGACTTACATAAGCATCTGTGGCAGCATACGCAATTTGCTGTTCGGATAGATTTATTTTGGCCCAGTTGCTCACTCTTACAGGACCTTTCTCCAAGTCAAGCTTCAACTGCGAAAGAGACATTTTATTGAATAAAACATGAAAACAATGTCGTATTAAATGAAATAATACCATCTTGATTTCCATTGATTTTGCAGCATTATTTCAACGCAAGGTGGCCTTTTGTCCCCATTATAGTCTTGTGGGGAAACGAGAAGAAGGTTATTTTAAAATTGGCGTGTACATTTGGTTGTTCCTCAATCCTTACCCACTATAATAAGATAATAATGGGTTTGGTCTTGTAGATCAAATTCTGCCTCGTCTCTTGAGAACCATAATCAACTATCTTGTCTATCCTTAGACTTCTGCTTGTCCTCCTTCAAAATAGTGTAGGTTTCACATCTCCAGGGTCGAGTTTCATTCGATCAACTCTCTCAAACTGAACACCCCATGATATACTCCAGTTGTGGAGGGAATGCCCAGCAGGATAGTGCCAGGTGTCCATCAGCCGCCCATCAAAACCAGACAACTCCAAGTATGAAAAGTATTAGGTATCAAAACCAATTGTGTAAAGGAGTTTTAGTGTTCGTAATTGATATGATGTAGGTATCGAATCGATGATAATCGATTAACTCTATTGTCCGATATCTGGATATCGGGAATAAACCAGTCTAGCTGTGAATGTCGTACCAATCATTTCGATCCCGTCACCCACGTTGCGAATCTATTTCAGTAATGTATGTAATAATTTACTCAAAAATGTATAGATATCTATCAGCCGCTTCATAACTTACCTGATTAGCAACAAGACCGGCCAAACTCCATCGGTGACAGCACTGCAGTTTTTCGTTGGCTAGATTACTCAATTCCACCAAATTGTTCGAGAGTACATCACTAAGGTCGATTTTAAAATCCCTTCCGAGCTTACGAATGTCGCTAAATAGAAGATTGGTTAATAATTAGCATTTTTAGTACAAAACGGACATTTTGCAGTGTATTTAGAACATAAATTTTGATTAACTCGGGAGTTAATCATGAAAGTATGCACCTTTGGGACTGAATTAATATCGTTGGTTTATAATACGAGTACATACATCAAAAGGCTACACTATACAGATATAGACTATAACAGTATATAAGACGGTATTGAAGAATAAGAATTGCTATTATCAAGGGCCATGTACCAATACCAGGTAGAATAAATGAACGAGGTTAAACCAAACATCACATGAAGGCAATTTTCCCTCTTTTTGTCTCCCGATACCCATCAACTGTTTTTATAACCCATCAATTATACTATTCTGTAACAATGGCTGCAGGGAGATTGAAGAAAGGAGTAGAGGATTTTAGGTTTCTTTTGGGTCAAGTGAACAACTTGAGCCGTCTCAAAGAATGGAGACTTTGTAAATGACTTAGTACAGGGTTCAGAAAGATGTTATCCCAATGCTGAGATGAACGCAGAGCAAACAATACCTCACTACTATCACTACCTGGTAGTAAAAACACTTACTTAGCTATGTTGAGACCGGTCAGGCGGACTTTGGGATGGCGAAGAAGTAGCACAAGGGCTTTTGGAAGAGATTTAAACTGGAATACCTGACAAGATAGATTTTTATTAGAATATAATCAGAGAGATATAAATATGCACATTCATGTAGATGGCAATTGCGGTCGGGACACTCATGATAACTGATTAGACTTTAGGGCTCTGAGCGCATTTATGGGCACCAATTGTTTATGGTGGAATCGGTCCTTGAACATAACGTTATTTTCACCTAATATTTAGTTTTTGTACCTCTACATTTATCTCCAGTTCATTAGTACCGACAGTCTTAAGCGTTCCTATTCAAGAGCTTGGATACCCCTTAAAACCCCAATAGACCATCGTCGCATACTTTTCAACCTCGTGACCTCCCCCCCCCCCCCACCACTCTCCCACCATGCTCAAGGATAAATAATAGTCATGCCACTCACTTGAAATATGTAACAGATCGTTTCATCCGGGCAGATTTGTATCAAAGCCACCTTCCCAGAGCCCTGACCGTATTTCACAGGCCACTCAAGATCGAAACCAAGAGCCAATTGGTCACAGCGATCCGCACGGATTCTGAGAGAAAAAAACACACAAATAAAACGAAGAATTCTTGTATAATACAAGTCTGGTAGCAATCGTTAGCTAAGAATTGAAATGAGACACTTACAAAAGTTCTTCTGAGAAACAAGCACAATCTACGAAAGAATTACAGTATTTAATTTTTCCAGGGAACCGAGCAGTGGCAGCAATGTGTGATTCACATCTAAAATCTTGATTCACCTGCAACGAATGAGTTCAAAAGTGAGGTAATGTCAACATGGGTATAACCATTAGGTTAACATATTAAGTAAGAATTGTAGCTCTTACCGAAGACTTCCGAAAAGACCAGTTATGTCTACAGGATAATTTTGTTTCGACTGAAGATAGTAACAAGTTTGAGGCAATAACCTGCTTCACGTCAATGGTGAAATCTCGACTGAGTTTTAAAAGGTCCCTGCAAAATGTTAAAATCCCATATATCAAGGATATTTAGGGTCGAATACAGTAGCACAACGAAAACAAGTTTGGTAACTTACTCGACAATGTTGTGCCCGATCAGCCTCACATTCGGGTGTTTCAAGAGCTCAACGAAGATGAGAGGTAACTTTTTTACGTGTAGCACCTTCAAATAAAGAGGGTATTCGGTTACTAACGTCCACAAGAAATCCTGGATGTAAGTATACTGTACTGTAAAGCGGACTTAGATAATGTACACACTTCAAGCAAGAAACAATGGTTTTCACCGTAGCACAAATGAATAGTGTTGGTTTCGGCTATGCAAGCAGTATACGTGGAAGGCCAATCTAAATCAAGACCCAACAGTAGATATCCCTGGGTACTAGCGGCTTCATTCCTACAAAAACATAGTATGCATTACATTACATTGAAACTAGTGTGATGTGAACTGTGAAAAGATGAGCTTGAGACCCATAATCACTAACTACACCAAAAATAATTAATTAACAACTTACAAAAGATGTTCGCATGCGAATGCAATATCATGTGAGTTTTGAAAACTAGATACGACGTCGTCCTGGGGTATTCGTGGGGATCGTACTGGTAAATATTTGTCACTCGTTCCACAACGAGAATCAGGAAGGTTACTCGAATACGATGATCCTTGAACTTGTTCCAGATTTGATCTATCTCCTACGGCCCCCAGAGCTTGACTCTGAAATGAACAAATTTATACTGGATCAAGATTTATAAGTAATCGCTTATACATATAGTTGTATAAACCTCACCAATAAACTTACGTATTGGATCATCCACTCCGGAAGTTTGATATTGTCATCGTCCATGCTGGATCGTATACAACAGGTTCGCTTTGAAAGAACTTAGTCAAATTTAACGAATTTAAAACTAACAATTACCAAACGAGAAAACCCGGTAAGGTCAAAATATAGGTACTTGAATCAGGTATACAGATCGACTGAACACGATTTTTCAAATATCGATGTTTTTGATACCAAACATCGATTTTTAAAATTATATGTAGGTTCTATTATATGAGCTGTTATTCTAATTGGTGAACTGTTTTTATTCTTTCAAGGTTTCATCCCATAATTATGGCATTTGTAGCGGGATACCGGAAATTTTCGGGATGGTTCGAAAGTTATGAATTCCTTCTCTTCTCGGATTGTAGTATCGATGTACTTCTATCGATTATGTGTCCGTCCATGCATGGATACTTACAAGGATCGTCCAACTCCATGCTGCGGATGATGTTAAAATTTTGGCGGGGTGCAGTGTACGTGTATCTTTGAGTTTTCTATCTTTAGCTTTTACCCATGGAGTACGTTGGCTGTGAATTATTCAGCTCATGATAAAGTCGCGGGATTACTGAAACGTTGCCTATTTGTGCTAAAAGCACTATCACTGGTCACCGAATCTATAGCGTTATAGTGTATTTTGATTTTAGTAGGAATAGACAATAACTCCGTTGTTTGAACCAGTCCATGGAAGAATGAACCATGGAACAAGTCTTCACAGGGTTCAAGATTCACCAGGGCTGCACGATGGATGGAGGACTGAGTTATGTCACTCATCTGCTAATTTAATACTTATTTTTGCCCATTTTGTAGAATATTTAATAACTCATAGTTGAATTTATCTAGGGCCCGTAGTGTATTTCGAGTGGAACAGTTGTTGGACTTGACCCTTATCTTCGAACGCCATCTTGTTTCCTCTCCCTCACCCCTTCTCGTACCGCTGATAAGGCGTCATCTTCAAACCTTCCTTCACGAACCACACATTTTCATTCATTCTTTGACGTGACGCTCTTATTTCCATCTCGTACTCCCCGCGTTCATCGATCATCCAATACTCATTTAACGAACAATCAGTGAAAATGTCCGGGAAGAAAATCTGCATCGTGGGATCCGGCAACTGGTGAGTATTTTCTCGATGTCAATGATTCCACATACCTCATCAACTGAGTTCTCGTGTGAAACCGCGATTTCGCCGGTTTTATGTTCAACGTCATCGAACTCTTGAATCTGAAACCATTGGAACGTTTCAGGGGGTCCGTCATTGCCAAGATTGTCGGAGAGAATGCACACAAACTCCGTTACATCGACGATAAAGTCACCATGTATGTTTACGAAGAAATGATTGATGGTAAGAAACTCACCGAAATCATCAACACAACTCACGAAAACGTCAAATACCTTCCAGGCCACAAGCTTCCTCCTAACGTTGTAAGTAATTCAATGCGAGAATTATTTTCATTTGTATTATAGTATGCTGCAAAACCCCTATTCAATTATTTGCTTATGACCAGTCATATTTTTTAGTTATCTACATACGTTGTGATTTTGTGGTATTTTCCCGTCCAATCGTAAGTAGATGTGTGTTTATGATAGCTTGAGAGGGAAATCAATATCACAATAAAGAATTTCGTCTTGTACATAATATAATGTACATATACAGATATTATCTGTCAAACTTGGTCAGATTACATCCCATAATAATTATTATTTTATCCTTTAGTCCGTCCACGCTTGTAACTAACAAAATTCAGAACTATTCCTCACCTACTAGGGTAAATATAATTGTATTATTTAACCAAAATACTGGAGTTAGACGAAAATAATATTCCGCTAGGTACTTATATTTTCCCACCTGTTTGCGTAGAGATCCTGTCCAATTCTTGGTTAATAATCATAAATTTACTTAGGAGTCTCAGTCTCCCAATTAATTTTTGATCATTAGTGTTTTTGGTAATTCGAAATATGATAGTTAAAACACGTAGACAGTTGAAACGCAAGAAGTTTCCTTATCTGTTCCGTCTAAAAACGCTGTGAAATATTAAAAAGCTGAACATTACCCTCGTATAGGTGAATGGTAGTCTGTAATTTATTTTCATAATCTGCGCTCGTTAGGTTTTGGTGCCAAGGTGAGCTTCAAGACGTTGTCCGTGGACGACCTTCCGCTATACGTTGTTTCCTATTTGCAGTTCACGTCTAGAACTTTCCATAGTAGTTCCTGGCCGATCTTAAGGAAACGATTGGAGTTAGAGGTTGATGTAATTGGTTGAAACCAAGAGATTACCAGAGAACGGCTTCCGATTTATTCTTATTTGACAGAGAGATCCAAGGTGGCAGTATAAATTGTCCCATGAGTAGAAGTAGGCGCCTAGTAGCTGATCCGAAAGAAACTGCTATTCTGTAAGAGAAAATGTCAATGGCACAAAACGCTGATAAAATCTTTCATTGACGATTAAATTATTATTATTACTGCACGTCGAAGAAAGTTATGAAATTTAACATTTTCCGAGGACAGCGGACCTCATACCCCTCGGTCTCAACTGTAGAGAAATGAACGCGATAGATACTATCGCGGTCATTTCTGAGATCTTCGTTTGAATATTTTCGAGGCCAGAGAGTTGGGTGGCATCCAAATAGGTGTGCTACTCGGTCACTGTGGACTCCGTTCAATGCCACGAGGGCGTTGAATGAGCCGCTGAGCGTGTTTGAAGTTCTGAATCGTTCGATTGATTGACTTCAATCAGAGCTTCTTCAATATTTTATCCGTAGTGTTTAATGGTATTTTATTCAGAATTAATTGGTATATTAGAATCCACAAATGTTTTAGAGGTTTTTGGACACAATCCATTTTATATCAATCTTAATCACAATCCATCCTAGATCAAACTTTAAAATTGCTTAGCATTTATATTTTTGCATGGATATGCCATTTCAGATAATATTTTGCCAAAAAAGCCCCGAGTTTCGCAATAATATCAATAATTACCTACGTGAGGAAGAGCGCGTACGAAGTTATCAATTTGGAGTCTAGTACTGGCCAGCAAAAATGCTTCGCAAAATTAAAAAAACCCGAATTTTTGATCTGCTGTTGTTTTTCAAGAAAATGAATTTACGAAAGTATAAAACAGTATAAAAGCCGCTCATATGTGCCTATAAAATCTTGGTATGTTTCGTGTTTTTATTCGTCATTGTCATAATTTCAATGGTTGTATGGTGATTGGTACAGTGCTCAATTTGAATCCTGCAAAAGAAATGAAAATTGTCCTTCAAGTGGATTCGTGAAGAATTTTTCTGAAACAACAGCAGTATCTGCAATTTGGAAAACTGTTACATATATCGATCTAAGTGGGAGTTCAAATTTTCATTTCTGGATACGATTGTCTTGGCGTTGTTTCAGTTTTTCAAAATTTGAACGTTGTTGATATGAATTTAGTCGATTTCGTACCAATCGACGTAGCGCTTCTCAAACCGCATAATATACTCCTTCCTGAACTAAGTGGGCGTTTCGTAAATTCTCGAGGTCAAGAATCAATATCGTCCATATCGTATTAAGACTGAATCATCTGTCTCTATTATCTGGCAATAACTACTAGATTGACCAGTAATCGCCTACGTCTGTAACGTCTCGTTGTTTGACCCTCTGAAAACAGTGATCTTATCAAATTTGCGGAGAGTTCGTCTAATGTAGGTTATATGACGTCATCAATATTGTAGTTAACCCTCTTTTCCATTCCAACTGGGAGAATGCTTATCTGCTGGATTCTTCTCGAGTTCAAGGTTAACGTATAAGGCGCTGTGGCGAGGCGGGGTTAGTTTGACGAAGCTGCGAATTATTACTGAATGGTTGTCAACAGAATTTTCTGCACCCCCTCGCATTTTCCATTTTAGCTTTGAAATAAATTCGCTGCTCAATTCATACATCGGACGGGCTAGAGCGCCGTTTGGCGGTCGTACCTGAGTTGATGCCAGTTCAATGTGTTTTAAATGTATTTTTGGATGAGGTGAGGCCATTGTTGGTTGAAATTAAAAGTAGTATATTCTAGTGATTTAGGCTTAGTGAGACTGGTATCTTTGCCTTATTTGTCAAGTTTCGTTTGCACTGTTAAACGCTCAGAACTAGTTATAACGCCAAGTATTTCAATTCGACGTTAATTTATCAACCCACCACAAATCTTGTTATTCGTTTGAAATAATGAAGATTGAAAAATTAACATTTCAATGTCTTCGAGAAAAATAAATCGATTGAGGTTTGGTTTTTTTTTCAGAATTTGGCCAAGATTTGTGGTTTCACACGTTATCCTTGATTATTCTCCATTTTTCAGTCAACTTGCGGTTGGGTTAAAATTGAAGAACGTATAATTGAGTGAAAGCGGGAAAGTTGTGAGGGATTGTGCTAATTTTACAGCACTTGAATGCCGAAGCATAGAATAGGAGTTCCCTTGTGACTATATCGTTACCACCACGCCAAAAGCGCCAATCTGATTTTTTGGTCATTTTCGTTTTAGTGCACTTTTGGATAGCCTGAGTAGGGTACTACTGAGTTGAACACAATGCCAGAGCCAGGGCCGACATAAAAAAGTCCTAGTGGATTTTTTGAAAAATAAGAAATTCATTTCGTGTATCTTTGGATGCTCTTAATCGAAAATGACCGAAAAAGCAGATTGGCGCGTTTTGCGTGGTGGTAACGCATGGTTTTATAAAATAGTGTATTGGGTGCCAGAAAGCTGTTTGGTTGGTGGTTACATTCCATGGAAACGTCGCTAAAAGATAATGGAGAGCGTCGCCTGCGGATGAGCCCCGAAACAATAAGAGGTTACAATGTTGAGAATGGAAAATCCCTTCCTGGTGCACTCACGACCTTGTTTTCTCCATTATCGGGCTGAACAAATATTTGGGTGCGACTTTCGATCCAACCTTTACTCCTCTTATTTGTCGTTAACATTCCAAGATTGGGTAGTGACAACGTCAATTATCGACTGTGAATGGAATGGAAACTTCCTTCAGGTCAGATGGTTTATCTCTGAGAGGCACATCTGCCCCCGAGTTGCGGTAGTCCGATTTACCTCTCGTCTACCCCACGACCGTCTATCTCCTTGGGATGGGCCCTTACACAAGGCCGCCCTCTTCAAAGGGAGAACCTTGACCTAAAGGCCACTTTTGGCCTTCTCGCCCTACACGAGAGCATGAATAGGCTTTTTTGTAGGTCTTAACCGCTGTTCTTTGTTGTATTCCATTACAACCACTACGTACGCTCGTCAAACTCCTTAAAATGCGCCTTTTGCCACTTCATAAGGTCCACTAATGGAATCGTAATTCAGTCATGACCACAAATTATTATACAAATGAGTGCAATTACAACTATATTTGCAGAACGAATTCCTGCTAATGAATGCATTGGACACTTTGGTACAGCTGTATATCATACTCATAACTATATGTTATATATTTAGCCCTCCCAGAGGAAGCCTGACTATGGCTCTCTGTCAAAATGGTTGTACCCAATTGTAGAAGAAAAGTGTAGTTCTACAATCAACGTTAGAGAACGATGGATCAATTTTGAGCCGTTGTGTTTGACAAACAGCCAAACTTCATTGTGGTTCCACTAAAAACGACCCGACGAGTGGCTCTTGAGACTTGACCTTTTGCAGATCCACTCATATGGCCCTTAGAACTTGCTGTATATTATTACAGCACAATACGTGAATTTAAATTTATACAGTAGGTATACCTAGCTACGGTGCATACCCATTAAATGCGCGAATGGTATGTATTGGCGCCTGACAATACACAATGTCTCATTAGACACTCGGCGTAATACCAGGGTCACATGTTGTAACATAATATTTTAATATTTTATTATTAAATATAATATTATTATGTTTCATTTGATAGAAAGATCATCTGTTTGTGTGTAAAACTGTAAAATCTATGTTCTTGATTGCGGTATTACAATATTGTACTTTTTACTCCGCTATTGTTCTTTCTAATTTGATATATCTTCCCTCCATATGCTAAAAGTTATGGGGTATCACGCTTCTACTGCTACTATTTCTATTGGCTCAGGATTAAGCTTGTAACACCCTTTCATTTAGTAAAAAAAAAAAAAATATATGATGTCTTGCTGTGAAATATGATCGAAATTTCAGTTTTTCAGTCGTGATAATCGTTGTTGAGCCTCGAGTTGTGCACTGTTATATCTATGTGAATTCTGATTTTTTTTCATGATCGGTTGTTCAGTGGTGGGTGGCCAATCGTCTTCAATAAAGAAATCTCTATTAAAATGGCTCATCTAAACCAGCTTGCTCGTATTACGAGAGCTGACCTTGAGCTCAGTTAAGGCCCAGATAATTTTAATCAGTCTCTCCGTTACGTAGATTGATAATACTGGCTTAGGTCGGACGTTTATCTCTCCCCGGTATTCCTCAAATACCCCCATTATTCTCCCGAATACTCAGGGTTTCAGGGTGATCAGAGGTTTCACTTCGTATTCACTCACTTGAGGTGACTTAAGATTCTGTCAAAGTTGGATATAAAATGAGTGGGAAGATCTCGGGCGCTTAGGTAAAGGCGCCAAGAAAGGAGAAAATGACGTCTCGTCATTTGAATCACCTCAAATTTACGACACGTTATTAAAGAGCTCTTAATGAATTCTACCAGTACTAGAAATTGATTAAAAAATCAGTCGACTAACCCTTTTGAACTCTGAAAATAAGTTTGCAAAACGATTCATTCTTCTGTGTGCGTTGTAAACCCATTACGTAAGGCCTTTGGGATAATTGCTTTTGTTCGTGTTTTTCTTGGGGCAACAAGGAAAGCTATCGGCGTTGTTTGGATAGATGACAACGTTCAACTGCCTTGCTGACTATACCTTTTACGTCTGACTCGCTGGCAAAGCGACAGTTCCCCACCGCCTAAGCGAAGGTCCGAGTGCGAGAATACCCTCGCGTATTTTCGTTCAGCTATTTGATCTAGTTCTGACCATGGACGTATAGGCAACACGCAGGTTACTCGTCGGCAGCGAAATTCGTACATAACAACTGGTGTAGGAGTCGAGCTCCTAATTTATTCGAGACTCCAAGTACTTCTAAGCGTTTGGTTTATGACCATCGCTCCCCACTTTTACACTCAAATTACAATTAGTTTCATTTCGCCATTAATCAGAAGATATCAGAAAAGTATTTCGATCTATTATTCAACTGTAGCAACTATTACTTTTATTTTTTTTTTTTTTTTCAAGATAATATAGGTACATAATATGTACCTATATTATCTTAAAAATTTAAATATTAAATATTTTTTTAAATTACGTTTTCGTCAGTCTTGAAAATCCTGTCAAGGAGGTCTTTCCTCCCCCCATTGTGTATACACTCAATCAATCGATTTCTGGCATTTATCATCAATCACTCTTACCAGCACTGCAGCGGGTATATCGGCAAATTTTGCCCGGATGTTGGCTTTGAGGTCTTATTTTCTTACCTTGAACGGTTGACGTAGTCACGGGATTCTAACAAACCGGGGAGCGCTCAATAGGAGAAAATTTGGAGTGGCCAGAGCACTTTCCTAATTTTCGAAAAAAGGAGTGTTTTACTCAACTCAAACACTCATGCTTTACGTTTCAATGTACATTTTACTATCCGTGGGTCCAAAGCTATTCGAGGTCGTGAGAGCCAAAATAGATGACCAAAACGGTTAACATGATAAGTAGATGGTTGTTATTTTTAGTCAAGAAGCGGCCAAGTCTCTTAGGCTGTTAGGATGTTCAATTAGGCACTTTTTAGTGGAATCATCTCAAATTTTTGAGATTTAGACATTTTGAAATATTATTATAATATGTTCGCGTGTATTTGGCAGGCAGATGCAGGGTAGTACCTACTCAGATGAGTCCCATATGAGTTTCACTGTAATCGGGCTGTAACTGTTCGTTGAAACGCTCAATGATATGACATATTGATCACTATGATAGAATGTGCAATAGAGCAGCGCGGAACACGAAAGGTCTTATGCTCTGCACTTAATGCCTCCACAATACTGAAAAAGTTCGTCATGTGTTCAACGAAATGTCACGCCCAAAATGACTTGGAAATCACATCAAATCGTAGTGGTCAAGATGTCGTAATTGGCTCACCCTTGTGCGTCGTTTTGGTTCGAAAATCCTTCGTTGGTGCTATTGCCCCAGTTATTTTGTCATTTCAAAAGTTACAATTTCAAGCAAAATGAACTCTCTGTTGCAGGTGGCCATTCCGGACATAGTGGAAGCAGCCGCTGACGCGGATTTCCTCGTCTTCGTTGTTCCTCATCAATTCGTGAAGACGATATGCAACACACTCGTTGGAAAAATAAAACCAACTGCTGTAGCGATCTCCCTTATAAAGGTTCGGCACCATTACCAATGTTATTATTCCGTATGTCATGCTTCGCTGTCTTTCAGTTGGTTAAAAATTAAGGCTCTGGATTCCTCACAATCACCCTTGTTGTTTGTTACCGACGCTGAACCGCCAGTGAAATAGTTGAACTATGTTTCAATATTTTCGTTTTTTCTCATATAGGTTACTTATATAGGGTGTGCTTGGAATTTTAGGAAATCAACTGCAATGTAGGTATATACTATATACCAACCTTATTACAACTCCTCGTTACGATTCTGTTTCAAAATACTCCTCTTGCGTATTCATAAGGCATTATTTTTCGCGTAAATTTGTTATCATTGTTTTTTTTTTTTCTTCAGGGCTTCGAAATCGCAGAAGAAGGAGGTATCGAGCTTATTTCAAACGTCATTCGACGCGTTTTGAAGATTCCTGCCGCCGTTTTGATGGGGGCCAATCTTGCTGGCGAAGTCGCTGAAGAGAACTTCTGTGAAACCACCATTGGTTCGTATGTATTGGTATTTTTTGTCTCTATAATAACCCCAGACCTCCTAAACATTGGCCGTACAACGAAGATGGAATGGTATGAGGCAAACCCCTCCCAAATGTCGTTTGGCTCCATTGTGGGATATTAACATTTTCAGCAGGTTGGGCAGGTCACGGCGTATTAACATAACCTTACGTCCCAAACTCAAATAAAAGGCATATTGATTCCCTCATGGCGACACGTATTCCTTATTATCTCAGTTGTATCTCAGGATGCTAAAACCCGCCCTAATGATTATTTGGGACGTTAAATCAATAATTTCCTGTATTCCTTCATTTAATTCGTGAAAGCCCCTCCGAGCAATTTCATTCGACACTCTGTCACAAGGAGGAAATTGAATGACTGAGAAACTCAGTGCCTCTCCAAAGTATCAAATTAGTTAGGTACCATAATTGTTACATTATAACCACCATGCCACCTCCAATTCAAAAAGGAGCTACAATCAAAAAGTGTTTCTTGTGGTGTAGTCAACAGACCCATCGCCATCCTTAATTCAGTTGATAATTTATACGTATTATGTAGCTATTCTCATTGTCGACTTTTGTTTGGTTAGAATTCTAAAGTTTGTTCATCTTAATTTGGTCTCATGCACATAAATCGGTTCAAAGATTTAGGCGTTACTCTTCAACTTCATCAGGCCTTACCCTTCATCTTCAGCACTCATTCTGTCCACAGTAACTCAGGAATTATTATAATAAACGCATTCATTCTGTTCTCTACACATTTTGGTTCATAAAACCGTGGAGCACTAGGATCGAGAAGGAGATTGAATTGTTGTACTTTTTCTATTATTGTTGGACTAAAATATCCAAATTGAACTTCTCATGGCTATCACAACTATAAATAGTGAATAATAATATTTTCTTCTTCAGGCTGTGCTGACAAGAAAGTGTCATTGGCCCTAAAAGAGATGTTTGAGACTGACTATTTCCGAGTTGTTGTTGTAGAAGACGTCGAGACTGTTGAAATCTGTGGAGCGTTAAAAGTGAGTTTAGTTCGAAATTAAGAACTGTTTCATGCGTAGTACACGATTATAAGCAGTTTTTTCGTTTGTTTAATTGTTTTATAAAATTTGGGTGTGTATATAAGTAATTTTTCTTTCTGCAGAATATCGTGGCATGCGCAGCAGGTTTTTGCGATGGGTTGAAACTTGGTGACAACACTAAAGCCGCAGTTATTCGGCTCGGTCTCATGGAGATGATCCAGTTCGTGAAAACCTTCTACACCAATTGCAAATTGGCGACGTTCCTCGAAAGCTGCGGAGTCGCTGACCTGATCACGACTTGCTACGGCGGAAGGAATAGGAGAGTCTCCGAAGCCTTTGTCACCACTGGAAGGGTAATTACTCGATAATTTGGGTCCCACGTCAAGTTCTCACTTACAATTGAGGAAGCTGTTATAATACTGTGGTGAAGAATTACGAGTAAATAGGCCGGTGTACTCTTTACGACTTGACTCGTTGGGTTACATAATAATCAGCCAAAGGCATCGAGCTTGGTGGAACGTGATCTAGTCATTGCTTCTTCACTAACTGAAAATTACTATTCTGTGATTGGGCGATAACCCCTAAAATTGGCACCTAACGTCAAAATCGTTCCTAAATGGGGTGGAAATTGATTTCCGGGTGACTAGTAATCGATGATGCTATTGAATAGCAATTTTTTGACAAATCATTTATCAATTCCGGGCGAGGAACTGTTTCATGAAAAGAGACCTTCAAAGGACATGTGTTCATCGATTTGCCATGTTTTCCCAGGGATTTGAGGTGAAATTCATCCCGCCTTATCTGTCTTATGTAAAAATTTCTAGTTGCACCTCTCTATTCAGTTCTGTTGGTAGCAATCCCTTGCTACTACTATTCACTTTTGACATGGAAATGTCTTATGGGGTCATTCCAAAATTTGCGTGATACAAAAGATGTGACGTTTTTTGGTGCAATTCCCGTGGTGGTAGACATATCAGATGTTTTTCCTAGTTAGGGGAAAATTAAGTAGTAATATAATATTTTTGTGTGGTAATTTCCACCGTAGGGGCAAATTTTAGGTGTTGTACGACTTTTTTGGATTCCGGATGTTGAACTTTATTTTGTGGGGCTGAGAAAAATCGTAATAATTTCGTAAAAATCATATAATTTCAAGGAAAAGCAAATACTTATACCCAAAATTACTAGGAGTCAATCCCTGACGACATTTTCCCCCCCAACACGGTACTCAATACTTTTTATAAATACCTAATCCATGTTGCCTCGACCAAATCATGAGCCCTAGTAAAGGGCAGTATACATATTGAGAGTTGCATATTGTTGGAATGGACGTATTCGAGCAGCTGAAACTTTGATTATGAACAGGTTATGGTCCTTTGAGTTTCATTCGAATCCCACTGTTTTAATCGTCTCCACATTCACAAACAATCATTCCTTGTACCTGATTGATAGCGACGTGGTGTCATCAGTCCCTAATGAATTCCACTGTAATTGGAGCAGTAGCTACTACGCGACAACCTGTTGGAAGTTTTCAATGACCTACTTTGACCTTTTTCATTTTGCCTCAATCCCTTTACATGAAACCCTCTGCAAAATCTGATTCCAAAATCCTCGAAATTCGTTACATATCTTTTTTTCCACCCTCTAGACGATTGAAGATCTCGAAAAGGAAATGCTCAACGGTCAGAAGTTGCAAGGGCCGATTACCGCTCATGAGGTGAACCACATGCTCGCATCCCGGAAAATGGAAGAGAAGTGAGTATATTTCTGAATTTTTCGTTACAAAAAAAAGCTGTTTATGAATACAAATTTCAATTCATGAAATCTCGTTCGATTCCCTGTAGGTTCCCCTTGTTCACGGCAGTTGACTTGATCTGCAAGAAGAAAATTGAACCGAAGCAGCTCATCGACTATCTCAAGAACCACCCAGTCCACCAGTAAGTTGTTTGAAGAATTTCCCACCGTTACCATCTTCCCTTTTGTTACCTACCAAACTTATTTTTCGTTTATTAACCTTGTTAGGGGTTTTTTAAAGACGGCGTGATAATTGGAATTATTCTACACCGCCTGAGAATATTTTTAGCACATGTTTAGGACGTCATATTTGTTTTGTGACTCGGTATTCAGTAGACTGAACGTTTTCATGCCTTTCTGAGGGTTCAACTCAGACATCGTCCTTCCTCGTAAGAATTAGTTTTCTCTACATTCCAGAATTACCACTGTAGACTGTAGTTAGTACCGACTTGAATGTTGTGTTGGTTCTTTTCGTTTTTATTAACTGAACGAGTTCTTCCGCTTTCGATTCTATCGAATGTGCAATACCTATTACTGAAAAAAACGCATATCTTGTTTTTTGTTACGCATGTCTTTACAATAATGTTACTCCTGTACTTAGTACAAAACGTTTTAGTGCCTTCATGTTTGCATGATTTTTGTGTCACTGATTAATTTTTCTACATAATTGTTTTATTATATTCGTGACTCTCGTCACGTTTCGTGCCATACAAAACTGCTGTTAACCGATGCATTTCCTCGATTTTTTAATACCTTTGGATTGTGATGCCTACTGCTGTTTGACTCAAATTCATAGTATTTTTCCTGAACTTGTTCGAGGCACACATCCCAATATAGATACGAGTACATAATATTTTATTAACAAATAAATGCTGATGGGTGTAATTGTTGTTGGACAATGTATTTACCTATGTCAAGAGCTTTGAACGATACTCGGAATTGTTACCTATTTTTTTACAAAATTATCAATCCAAGATGAAGTTGATAAAATATATATTATTGTGAGTTGTGAATTGTCTTGTTTTCCACGAATCCTTGTTTGAAAATTGGAAAATAATAACGCTGATGTTTTACTTTCTTCAACTAACCTTGACCATCTATTTGCTTGCATCAATTGGTTTTTCATCTTTGCTCCACATTGCTATTGCGGTTTAGTAAATAACATTGGGTGTAGCCCTGTATGTGTAAATTAAATTATCAAAATCAAAGGCAGCATTGACAACGATTCCATAATATACTATAATATATTATGTTATACATTCATCAACATACTCAGCCCCGTTGGAAATGTATAACTGAGGTTATATACTGCACCAACTTGAGAGATTTCAACAACTCCTCGCTGGAATGCTTTGCTCATTTTCTATTTGGATCTTTTTGTAGCTAACGATTGTCAGACTTCAGTTCTTCTTTCACACACGTGTTCCCAATCTTTTAAATAGCACAAATGCACTCGGTGAGCACTGGGTCTGTGGTTTTGTTGTAGTTCCTAGATCTGTTTGTAGTGTAGAGATGGTGAAGGTTAGAAGTGGTACTTTCCAGCCTGTTTCAATATTAGAGCATTTGGGGCGTTCTGCAATCTGATAGGTTATGAGCTAGCCACATTAATGACGGACGATGGATTTTATAAACGTGGTTGTAATATCCATGGTGACCCGCCATACTGTTGTTTACATCGCAGTGTTTTGTGTGGCAGTTGGTGGACGACTATTATTATTTTGTAGGACTATATTTTATCAAAATAAGAGCGAAATCACTCTTCAACGAAACAGCTGCGTTTGCCATGTGAACATCACTGCAACAGCACGCAACAAATGCACAACCGCAGACGCCCCATGTGAATCCAGCTTTGATTGGAATCATACGCATGCCTCATGCGCATTCTTTCTTGTGGAGTTGGAACAAACCATCAGTTGAATTTTATCGTCGCTTCTTCCAATTGCGACCTTAAAATTGTGTTATGAGACTTGTCATATGGAAGCCAACTGTCGGAATTCGCTGAATAGTTTTGGCAATGGCGATGTAGATGCTCATAACAGCTCATTTTGAGTTTTAAAAGTAGAATACTTTGGATAAAAGGACTTAAATTGACAAATAATGGGCGAGGCCTGACAAGTAGTACGTGTTTGATATTATCTGGAATGGATTTTGGTATGCTAATCGATTTACGAACCCAATAACAACTTTGTTGGTTTTGGTTTGCTAGTTGCTAGACCACTTCGGCTATGCTGCATGACTGCTATTTTTGTATGATGAGGTAGAAACTTTCAGGAAGCCAGTTTAGTGTACTGTGACAATGAGAATCCTACTGATTGTTCTTCATAGCTCTCTAATCGTCTCCTATTTCAGACAGTATTGTAGACAAATTGTCCCAAACCAAACTCACATTTACTTTTCTGTACCTTCTCAATTTCACCAATTGGGGACATTGAAGGAGTCAACACCCTCCGAGCCTCACAGCGCTGCTGTATATGTATGTCCCTACCTAAGTATTAAGAAGTCAGCCCTAATGGCTCTGTAGAACAAATAATTTATTACTTGGTAACTAATACCTAAGTAATCGTAATTTACTTAGTTCCAAAACCCCTAGTTGGGCTGAAGCTCTGAACAGAGGTCGCTGGCAAGTTGACCTGGAAGAAGTAGACGCAAGGGAGTGAAAGGATCCTTTCATTGTAGATAACTGAAGGCGAACTTGGACCAAGATCTAGTTTACGCAAGGTCTACTAATAGGAAATGAAAACAGACAATGGCTATGTGAAAGGAGCAATTTTACGCGATTACTTCTCCAAACTCTCACTGGAGTCCAACCATTTTGTTTCCTTAGGTTGGGTAGGTAGCTGAGATGGGTGTATTTGAGTACTAATATTCTACGAGTAGTTACAAAAAAAAATGTTTCTAGGTCATACGTAGTTGTCATAGTAGTTACTGAAGATGCAGATGATAAGTGATGAATTCAAATGAACTGTGGAAGGTGATAACAGGTAAGATGGTGAGAAAATTGAAAGACGGATTGAAGCTAAAGGGGGTTTTAAACACACAGGATTTGTAGTAAGAATCAGAGGAAAGGATATGAAGGGCTCATAGTCCAGAACTTCAGGCTTCTGGACTGTCTGAAATATGGTCATTTGTCCTGTCTTTTCGAGAACTCTTCACTCAATCCAGTCTCTCCCATAGACCTCTAAAACCCCACCAAACTGACAGAGAAAAGAGAAAAAAGGTACTAGTTCCCTCCAACTGCTGTCATACATATAGGATGGAACGCCTATAAATACCTCGATGATCTTTTGTTTCAAGTTAACCATTTTCTTTCACTAACCTGATTTTGTACGTATGATGATTTTGATTGTGAAAAACTAATTATCAGCTACTAATGTTGTGACTAACGTTTGTTGTCCAGAATGGCGCTCTTGAAATCCAACCTGTAAAAATTTGTTGGTCAAGAATGCATGAAGATAACAACACCGTACTTCGCTATTTTCCTCCTATGGAGTCGAAGAAGATGCCCATGGTACATGACCTACACGCTACTTGGAGTAGGATAGTGTCTCTCTAGTTGTAAATAACGAACTTGAAATGGTATAGGTGTATCTGAGAAATTGCTAGAATGATACAAACCCAGTTACACTATTCTAAATTTACCTCAAATTTTGTCATTATGGTTTTTTGTTGTGTTTATTTTAGATAATTTGTTGTACCACTAGATACCCACTTGTCGGAACTATAATGGTGATCATTTTGGGAGCCTATGAACGGGCTATAAGTGTGGGACTAATCATGATTGGTTTTCACGAGAAGTGAAGGAAACCCTTAAAGTTTGGGTGGGGTAGAATAGTCTAGCTTATTAAGAAAGATCGATATGCGCATTCGAGATTAGGTTTCGTTCCGTATCTCTCTGCAGATTTTGCTTTGATTTTCCCAGTTTGGATGTAGATATTTGGGAGTAGTTTCCTGGGGAGCAGGTAGTAGTAGGGGTAGTGTTCATTTCTGTATTGCAATATTAGAATAATCAACCAGTGTTTATGCATTTAACTATTTTCTTTGTGAAAGTGCCTACCAACACATTTTTATATGTTTAGAAACAATAAATTTCATACATCAGAAATGCTAGAGGGGAAAAATGGTCAAAGTGTTTTCGGTCAAACCATACTCAAGGTATCGTATAGGACACTCCAGTTGTTGGTCACTTTCCTGCAGTACCAGAACTGTAGGGGCACTGAATGAACGACACATCGATGGTGAAGACGAGAAACCTCGTATCTCCGATTTTTCCGAAATTGAGTTTTTTATTGCTACCTACCTATTACAAACTACTCTACCGATATTAGCGCTCGCAGCGCTGACAAAGTGAGTTTTTAGCCTTAAAATCGATTGTAAAGGTTCCTCGTAACGAGGTAAATAGGGTGCCATAGGCACCAAAAAACAGATTTTTTGCTCTCCTGAAAAGTTGGGATTTTGGAGATACGAGGTTTCTCGTCTTCACCGTCGACATTAGTGGAATGGATAATTATAATAATAATAATAAAACGTGATTCGGAGAGTCAGACTGTCTCCAGTAGGCATCTTTAATAATTATTATTAAAGATGCCTACTGGAGACAGTCTGACTCTCCGAATCACGTTCTTCTCTATATATATCGATACAGGGCTACCAACGTAACAATACCGAGAGCCTTTGCCCAGTCGATGGCCACTCTCAGGTCATCGGGGTTCTTGCAGCAGCTTGAACCTTCCAAAAACTTGAGCCAACTTCGCATCGTTCGGTTGATCTTGCATTAGGCTCCTCCACAGGATGTGTTGATAATTCTTTGTCGTACCTGTTGATATTGGCTGCTCTTCATCAAAGCCACTTTCACCCATTGAAGAACTTTGGCCTCCTGGACAGATAAAATGAAATAAGGATAAATCTGAGATTCGCCTGATACAAGCAAAAGCATTGACCATGTCTCTTAACTTTCAAAAATGAGTGCCATTACGCTAAGCTACAATTGCCATTGGGTAGTACTTACAAAATGATATCCATTCTTACACCACTCTGTACCATGTTTTCCCTTAGAAGATGACCGAAAACCGCCTATTTCGACACCCCAGTTTCAATAAAACGTATATCCAAACACATCCAATGCATTGGTGTTTTAAATCACCAATTCATATTATCGACCTTCATTTTCTTACTCATTTTCTGGTCTACTGTTCACTTGAAAATTGATTGGTAGGTCTTAGCTTCGAGCAAGCATTTCCGATTAGATGGGTGAATATACACTGTAATTACGTATTAAATATACAACATATTTTCTTTTCTAACTTATTTTTCTTCTAATACCTCACCTAATGCACTACTTTTTGGGTGGTTAGGTACCAAATAAATTAAAAGTCGAAACTGTTATTCTTTGGAAAAACAAGTTCATTGAGTTTCTCGATAGTTTATGAAAAGGCTGTACAATCACGTAAGTACTTCATCCTGGTTTTATTTTGAAAACTAACCACGGACACCAAAAGGCCCGTGGGCCACTCAAATCATGTTGGGTAATTTAGTGGTTACACCTGCTCAAGTACTGATCATGAATCCAAAATCACGTCCAGCATTCGATGTACTTTGTTCGTGACACTGAAGACCTACTCGAATCGTCTCATCACAGAACACCTCTGAAACGTCACCATTGGCCTAATAGCGGTCGTGGGGACTTTGAGACTTGCACTTGCCAAACAGCATTAAGTTTGTCATTTTCTGAACTGTGGCCGATTTTGTTTTACAGGATCGTTCGTGAACCTGAAGAGGCGTCGTCGTAGTGGCCGGAAATATTGAAATTGATTAGAATTCGAATAAATTAATTGTACTCAACATCTACAAACTCGAATGTAGATTTAATGACTGGTTTCACTGAGCTGTCTCCAGATTAGTAGGTACTCTCAAAGTCGCCCCTAGTTCATACGAACAAGAACATCTATGATCTACCTATACTTTAAAGGCTCCTTAAGAGCTACCTGCTGTTCATTTCGTATTAACTGAACTGTTATAATAACGAATACGACGAAATACCCTCTAGTGACTTGAATAGATTCGTAATCACTTTATATCCACTGAAATGCAGATGCCTTAATCAACAAGCATTAATGTACCTTCCTTCACGAAATGCAAGGCTCTAATAACATACTGATATTCCTACTCCAACATTGACAATAATCGAAATGGTTCCTAATTAATTTATTTGTCTTAGTTCTAAACATACTAGTCAAAAATACGTAAGTCCAAGTGTAAGAATATAATCAGTTCCGGGTACTTACCTTATTTACAAAGTTCATGGATTAATGGACTAGTAGGTGCTGATTGTACAAAATAAATCACATATATTCTTGTAATAAACTGGCTCTTTTTCCAATCCCTCTTTCACTATCCCAAGTAGAAGAACGTATTTATTTGAAATTTAAATGGACATTTTGAACATTATTCCATCCAGAAACCGAAGGTTGGTTTGGGATTTTAACGAATAATAAATGTTTAGATTGAGGAATTAATTCACATGAGATCACAAGGAAGGTATAGATCCTACGTGTGAACCTTACCGCTCGCAGCGCTACCAGCGAGATCCCTTATCACATGGACAGCTGTAGTGATAAGACGGTTGAAAATCTTAGTGCGTTTGATTTGTTTCTATTTGTGTCTTGGCCTTTGTGATAAGAGCTGTCAAAAAGTTGGTCTTGTATCAAATTTCTATTGTTCTTCAAGATCGTGACGATTTTACCGTTTAAATTTGTTAAATGTGAATTGTTACTTTTTCGAAGCGTCGATGGAGGGTGTTATTGCCAAGGTAAGTCCGAACCTTTCAATTTGGTGAGTTCAATATTCCTTATGGGTATTGATGGAAATTGATTGGTTGTTGTTAATAATGGACAAGCGATGTTTACTCTCTACAACTACTATTCTCTACCTAACTGTAGGTCGGAAAGCATCTGTAAACACGTGAGGTAATAGCGATGCTTTTAGCTCTGTACAGGATTGATACTTACGATCATGTTAATGACAACGTAATATAATTGGACAGAAACGCGATAACAGATATTGAAGCATAATATCGCGTTTCTTTCCAATTATATTATGTTGTCATTAACATGATCGTAAGTATCAATCCTGTACCTATCAACATTTTGATCAAACAATTTGGAGCTTTAACGGGGACACCAACCCCCTCTGCGTACCTACATCTACTTACTAGTATGCATAAAATAGTGTAGGTAGGTATTTTAATCATAATCAAAATATACTCTGCAATTACGGCTTCTTATCCTTTATTTTTAGGAAACACCCATTGATTAAGCAATGGGCCATTACGTTCATCTCTAGATTTGTTTGGCCTTTCTTTGTAGGGAGTTTATAGACCACACGTGATGATCTTGTATAATATTGTTATGGCTAGTAACGCTTAGCTGTTGATTTATAAACATGACAAAAACCGTATTGTCAAAGTAAAAGGCTTGACTGTGCCAGGTTCCTGATGTGAGTTGCTCATTTCAGCTATACCTACGTTTATAACATCGACGTTCTTCCGATTTGTTGACAATTATCTATCCATTTGAGAAAAATACTACTGAGTATACTTCCCAACGTCCCAATTCAAATTAAAAGAGTAATGATTCAATCCTAGTTTCTTCTTTTGATATAACCAAATCAACATCTTTTCCTCGTAAATAGTCCCCATCCGGTTTCCCATCCCGTTTTGCCCCACAATCAGGGCTTTATCGAGCTGTAAGGTTCGCCCCATAAGACTAGAGGGGTAATTCAGGTTTCTTCAACAAGTTGACTCTGGTTTATCGAACCCACTATGAAAGTACTTGTACCGTAGTTCTTTAGTTCATTAGGATTTTGTTAAACTTGTAGGTGTGATTAATTTTATGCAATTATTTGTACTCTTGCTCCCAGCCCAATATCAACTTACATGAAACATCTCGACACAATACCTGTAGTAGCTAATGGAAGATTGTTTTTGTTTCTACTTTTGTAATTGAATCGTGTTTCCAGCCCAAAAAGAAGAAATCAAAGCAGAAGAGGCTGGAGGAGAGCATTGGTTTGATTGAAGGTACGAGTAATGCTTCATCCCCATGCGATGACATCATTCTATCTCCCCTGACGTCGAAATTCTGTGAAAACGACTCTATTTCTGCAGAGGAAAAAGAACCTTTATGTGGGGTTCATGGTTCCTCCGTTGATACAATTCCTGAGCCTGACCTAGTAGAAGAGCCCGCAACTGAATCAGAATTATGTGACGTCATTGCAAGTGCTTCAAGCCTAGCGATTGCTCCCGAACTAGATTTAATATCAACGAATTTTGACAACTACCTTCGGAGAGAAGGCGAACCTGCTCCGGAACCTTCAGTGCCGAGTTATTTGGAACATGAAGCTGAAGAAACCGGAAAACTTCGTTTGGGGTTCTGCAACATCGACGATGAATTTTACGAAGTCAAAAAAGCTTTATCAACCGTCAGTGAAACCCCTTCGTTCACAGAAAGTCAACTCTTGTCGTTTTATCATAACGAAGAAATCGGCCTATGCAACGTTTTGATTGAGAGTTTCTTGGAGAACGAGCTCAGAAGTGGTTTTGCTCAACGTCACATCCTTTACGATCTCCTCAATAAGTACCTGAAAAGTCGGGACAGATTGAATTCCAACGTTATAGAAATCGAGTCTCTGATCAAAGAAACTAAGGATATCCAGCAGAGATTGTGGATCTTGGAGGTCGTCAAGACAACCGAATCGGGGGAATGCCAAGTAAGTAAAACACACAAAAAATTTGGTATGTAACATTTCATTCACCTTGAAATGTTAGATGATTGGATACTGGTCCATAGGGACCTTCGATACCAGTAATGTGTCGAATATTTCCTTTCGATACCAAGTATTTTTGGTATCGATTCTCATGATTTGAGTATGAGTACTCATATCAATACTTTGGTCCGTATCGAAAGAAATACTCAACTACCGAATTGAGAAATTATAATATAAATTCTCTATATTATCTAGTATGTACCAGGTACATATTATGTACCTGGTACATATTATGTACCTGGTATGTACTGGATAATATAGTAAAGTATGAAATAAGGTTTTTCTTTAAGATTTTGTTTAGTATTTATATGACGTTCCCAATTCTTCTTGACTTTGGTTTATTATCTCAATAATGAACCATAGGAATCGACCAAAGAAAAAAGATCACCCCCCCCCCCCCCTCAAAATTTGTTGGTTTACGTTTTCAAGATACGTAGATTCAGAAAATCGAATAAAACAACTCTGCTAAATCTTGACACAACGGTTTATTGAAACCGGTTCTTGACACAAGTGAAGAGTTGTCTAGTTCCCCAAGGCGTCATAGGGATCAAAAAACAGTTTTGCTCTCCTGAAGATTTGGGATTTCTGAGGGTTCTCGTCTTCACCGTCGATAAGCAATTCGTAGGTACCCTCTGCTATAGTTAGACCCACTATAAACAATATTTTGAACATTCTCGAATGATTCTCTGAAGGATGGAAACCCAGTCGAAGCAAGTCACCAATATCAAGTGGGAACTTTTGATGAAGCTGTTTTGGCCAAGCTGACTAAAACTTTGGCAATGATTCGGGACAGAGCGAATGAACAGCATGCCCTCCACTCTTACTGCTGCCTCACCACCAAATTGCAGGTAAATAAAACGAAATGATGTTGTACAACAATGTTGTATAACAAACAAACCCAAATACTGATCAGCAATAATGATTTGCTTATTATTCAGAAACTCTACATTGAAGTAAGATTAGTGTTTACAAAGTAAACAATTTAGAAGTATTCATCATTATAAAGAAAACACTACTTTGTACTTCCTCACGTCAGATGGACATTTAAATGATTTATTACAGATTGAAAACTACGTGAGAAAACTGATTGCAACTCATTCTAACCTTCCTCACAACGCCCCAGTCTCTTTGATTACTGAAGGTGGGCTTCCGTGGACGTCTGATATCTGTGGGGCTGTATCAGTCCTTTTCCATTTCCTCCGGCAACCCTACAAGGATCAAGGTTTTATATCTGACTGTCGGAATTGGCTGCAGAACATCACTGCTACTCTACTCCGTATCTCATCTTGGAGGGAACACATGTTCTTGTTGAACCATGTGTTAACACTCTCAGCGCGGACGTTGCCATATGGCAACGGGCTCAGCTCTCGCCTCTGACGGCCGTATCCATATGGCAACGCAATGAAAAGAAGCCCCCTCCAAGTTCCTTTTGACCGTAGTGGGGTTTGGTAGCTCTAAGATGCTCCCGTTAGGGTTCAATGACTTCAGTACGACCTGAACAAACATAGTGCTTCACCCGTTTTCATATAGTGCTTTTTACCAAGTCTGAAGCAAAGGAAAAAGGACGTGGAGCCCACACTACTTATTCTTTCATCCAACGCTTCTGTTTTCGGTAAGTTATCTGTTTTTTGTATTGATATTACTTTCGTAAATTATGAAATGAACAAGTTGTTATTTATTTTGAGACTTTTACGCACATTTCAGGCGTTTCATCTCTAAATAGTGGTGAGGTTCCGTCTCCTTCATCTACCTAACTTCCATCAAAGAGCCAAAATATGATAAACGCCAAGCATTTTCTCATGATCTATGATTCAGATGGGAGCAGAAAAAAACGAATCCGTTGCCGTCAGTGCTCTAAAACCAAAGTTGTGAAACATGTTTCATCATATTGTCCGGGATGTGATGAACAGCCAGGGCTTTGCATACCAAATTGTTTCCTGAATTACCACAAGGAAAAAGGATTCTCTCTTTGTTAGTTTTTGCTACCTCTGTTTAGCATGTAATTAGGTCGAAAAATTATGTATGTATTCCATTTCACGTACCTATGTAATTTTTGTTTTTGTTTATATTATGTGTATGCCATTTCATGCATTTTTCATGTATTATAATTCAGTTCAGTATTTACATTTCATGTATTTTTCATGTATTATAATAATAAGTTACAAAAATTCAGTACAGTATTTACAGCATTTGTTTCGACGTTTTATTACATTCCATTTCCACGCTTACCGAGTTTTTAGAAAAGAAAACGGTACGTTCAAAAAGTTAGAACGTATTATCAACAATGACGTGCATAATAATTTCTGTACAATACAGTAAGTTATATTTATTTACCCTGGAAAACTAGTAAAATTCCCAGAAATTTCGGAACAGGTCCACAGAAAAAAGGTGTTGTTGCGGGTTAGACTATCTAGGTTTTATGCCCCTGGCGGGCGTTGCCATTTGGCAACATTCTTGGAAATTTATCAACTTTGGTTTTTTTTCTAGTCTACATGCTTATAAATACCTTCCTCGTTGATAATTATGAGACTAATGTTTAATTTCAAGTTATTAAAAATCCCGTCAGAGGCGTTATTCTATGAATATGCTGCCGCGCCGAGAGTGTTAAGGTAGAACTCATTGATATTACCTCCCCTAATAAGCTCCTTGAAAAACATGAACAGAAATGGGTTTCTGAAAATCGTAGCTTTTGAAGATTACTGTGGGCTTGGTGTTTCATCGTAGGAGTTGGAACTCCATCAAAATATAGATGTAAAGGGTATATATACGGTTGATCTGCCGAATCCTTCGTTTCAGGCCGAACGAAACGACGAATCGATTTTTCAACTTTTTTTTTTTTTTACTTTTTCCCGTTACTTTAAGATCTTTTTGCTGGAACGAACCTAGAGCAAAATTGAAATCGCCTATAAAGCTTTCCTATCAAATATATATCATTTTCGATCAATTTAGTTGGACAACCAGTAGATTCAAAAATAGGAATACAAAAGGGAAATTGCGGCTCTGAACACAGTACTTGTCAAAGACTGGAAAAAGTGAATTCCATCAGATATTTAGGGCTGTTGCTTGATCAGCACATGAAGTGGAAGGAACATATCGAGGGTCTCACGGCAACATCCCACATCGTCATTTGGACGACTTTTCAGCAGAGCCAAAAAAACCATCTGCCAATGACTATGTTTATTGAGTAATTCGGTAAAATAAATCGTGAGATTTAGTGTCACCTAACTTAGGTACCTAACTTATACTTAGTTAGAACGACCCGCCGGGTTAAGACGCTTCGAATGGTATGCCTAACTCATTTTGGTCAAAAGTGACGATGTGGGGTGTTGCCGTGAGGCCCTCGATATACAAATTCTAGTAGCAAGAATTATTCCTAATTATTGGGAAAACATTCCACCTATTCTTCTTACTGAGCGATCCGTACAATCCTGATCTCCGTACAATTTCTTTAAATTTTGGGGATCAGTAATTGCCAAATGTTTTTGTTTTACCTACATACATTTGTACTCGAATAATTTTACTTCAAGTATCAAATACTTTTCTTTATGTACTATGCCTATTATGTTAATAAATGGCTTATTGAATAGTTGAATAGAGAAGTCGGGACTTTGTCCGCTTAGTTGGCCCAGGCCACTTCACTTCAAGTCTTGTTTACTTTTTAACCAACTTTCAAAATGGTTTCTCAATTGAATTAAGTTTGTTTAATAGGTACTTATTGGTTATTTTTTTTCAATATTTCCCGCCGTTTCTCTTACAGATGTCCAGGAAATATTTCCAAATGGGCGACTTCTTTCATTCAAGCCCCCGTCCCTTCGTTTGGCTGCACCAACCATAATTTGTACTTGGATCACATGGTTTGTGTGATGGCTACCATCGTCGGCCCGATCAAGAACCGTGAAATGTTCGTACCAGAGGTGAGCACATAGAAACGCTTGTGATTAGATGTCATTTCAATGGTACCATAACTCCGATATTAAATACCCGTGTTAATACTTTTACAGGTGGAAAAAAGTGTCGATGATATCGAAGACAAGTGGGTAATGGTCGATTCGGAAGGTGAAGACGAAGAATTCAACACATCCCACGCCAAACTAAGCGAAAACGATATAATCGCTCTTTTCAACCAAATTCCTCTCGATAGTCTTTTTAGTTTGGTGAGTTACTCTGCTGAATTATCACAGTTTTATCGCTAATTAAAGTTATTTACATATTGATCGGAGGGGATTTGGGATGTACAGATCTTTGACGTTCAACAACGAGATGGAAAGTACACTCATTCAGGAATGAGCAGCGGACAAATGTTGAAAACCATCGCTGTAACGCGGTTGGTGATCAAAATTCTTGGACGAGGGTTTTTTGCGTACAGTACTCCGAAGTACCAACAATTTGCTAAGCGGCTTGGATCCACCATGATTTACACCATTCAGTTCTTAACTGATGTGTGGGAAGCGTTCAGGTTAGTGAAGTGTATCAACTGTTGCTTATTACTGGTCTTAATAAACCGCTGTTGAATATGTGGATGATGTCGGGGGAATTGCTGTACCTTGGAACAAAATTCAGTTTTTGATTTTTCTAATTTTATGGGTTTTGTTTGTCTCCGTTTTTTCAATGCAGTCTCATACTGAATTTAATTTGTAACAATTTGTGACCCAAATTGTCCCAATATCTTCATCGAGGAAGGCGTACGACCCTTTGAGCAGCAATGTTTGTGTTTTAAAGATATAAGGGTTAATAGAGAACGACTTGGATGCGTAGTACAAGATTATTAATAGAATAAAGCAACAGGTTACAGTAAGGAGGTAATCTTCTGAAAAACAGTTTGGCCAACATAACAATGTTGTACCATAGGACATGTTAATATGGCCTTTCAAATACAATGGTTTTAATGGCACACTGATAGAATTTCAAAGAGAACGTATGAAATACATTCAGCAAGTTGTGGTAGGTTTGTGATTAATACATATAAGGTGAAACATCGTTTTATTGATATTCACAACAAAATGTACCTTCTTTTTTATAAAAACAGAAATACAACTCCTATGTAAGTCTTGTTTTTTCGTGTCAGACTTACATGTGGGAACTTAAATGACTTTCACCAAAACAAGGAATTTAATGTTTTTGTAAAAAATGAATATTGAACAGCAGGGTGTCTCATGGTACAACTGCTGAAAAGCGTTGTTACCATTCTTACAAAGCAAAATTTCTTCTCACCGTCTGGATGTTATCAATGTCCCATGGTACAACTGTATTCAAGGTACAACGGCTCCCCCTGTGTGTGGTTGTTATTATATACTATATGATGTACATGAACATTCCAGGTGTGATGGTGCTGATGTAAATGACGCGGGTGTAATCGAACGACTCCAAGTGGAGTATGATAATGTTGTCAAAACTGCTTGTACAGTACTAATAACATCGCCTCAAAAGTCTGTTCTACAATTCCTGATAACCCTCCCGTTCAGTTCGGTGTCGTTGTCCACCTTATGGCACATTCTCCAGACGATCTTGCAACCAGTCAACGTTACTGGAGGTATCTACGTCATGTGTCTTGCAACCCATTAACGTTAATGACGTACCTACTCCATTATCATCATCTGTAATAAAACACTGCTGCTTGCGTGGCTTGTTCTTAAAGTGGGGGATATAATTTGCAGATACGCCTGAAAACCCTGCAGACTGGTGGGTAGGAGTGGAGGAATTGATATGCTCCCTTAACGATGCCGAGTCTTGCTATGTACTTACCACCATTTGCAATATGGGGCTCTCAAGGAAGGCAGATGATTGGTGTTTCATTAAAATGGTCGCCACATTGTTGTTACAGGTATAACCTCTTGAAATGCTCCAAACCAGTTGAACCTCCAGAACCCTTTTCATCACTCCCTTGTACCTACATCTTCAATGTTACAGATTGGTATTATCAACAATTCGACCAAAGACGTCTGTCACAAAACCGCTCGAACGCAGCTTTCAAACATGGCGAACGTCCACCCTCCGCTTATTTCTCTTATTCTGCACAAGTTGAAACATTTTGTTCCTCAAGCTGGCAATGTAAGTACCTTCATACCTTGATGCGTGTGATTGAAGCTAATTGTGGTTTTCTAAGATTGGTTTGAACTATGTATGTCTGAATCATTTTTACAGCTCAGTTTATACCTATTCCGAGACCTCCCTTTGCAACTCTGGAAGCCCAGTAAGGAAGATATTGAATTACTGGAGCATTGGCTACTAGCTTGTCCTCAAGGCTCAATAGAGGGGTCTCTAGCTATATTCATCCTCCATAACATGAACTGGGGGCTGAATCCCAGGTAGTTATCTTCGTGTATGTTGATGTAGAATTGAAATGTCCTTAGACTTGTACCTTACGCTAAGAGAGAAAAGCCTACCTGGAGAGAAGTCAAGAAGATTTAATCTGCTATATTATAATGTTTGTTTGCAGTAACCACTCGCACCTTTTCCTCCCGAGAGATGTTCACTGTCAGGTTGCCTTGTTAGTCGTCAGACTTGCCATCCTCCACTGTCCTGAGTCTCCATCGTCCAGCCATTCTACAGTGATAGCTGACACTATAAAACAGGTACTTACAACAAGAAAATACTCAGTTCTTACACATCTCTTACAACCAATTGTTACAATTTCTCGGTAACCTGAATTTGGTTAACCTTTTCAGTTGACGAGCTCATCCAACAAACTGATTACAGAGCAAACTCTGAATATTTGGATTTGGTCTATGCTATTCAAGTTGCGACTGCACTTATTAGATCAGCCAGAACCTTCTGTGTGGGCGACACTCTCCAATCCATTACAGTTCTTCTCAATTCTACCATCTTTGGAATCACTTCCCAGCGTAAGTATGATGATGGTTCAATATACATAATTGATTTGGTGTGACAGCTCATATTGGAGACAGTATAATGATTTTAAGCGAATTTTAGTATAAATACTCTCTTCCAATGGATTCAAGAACTTCCCTGCAAAGTACGAGTTTGATGTCGTTGGCTGAATTTTCGTTAGATGAAGTTCTACATTTCATGTCCAATTGTAAATATTTAGACATCCTGAACACCCGTTTCCTAATGAAGTAGGTACTTAAAGGAGTTAACCTTAAAAATCTTGATTAACAGCATATGTTTGTGGTATTCCTTATTTCTTAATGTCTCTGACAGGAGCTGTCACCATTGATAAGAGCCCTAAAAGAAAATCAAGTGACAGCTGTATTTGCGGCCCTTCTAATGACGTCTACCGGCCACAGCATTCCCCTCATCTGCCACAGCGGTTTCAGCATGTTGGAAACCCTGATTCAATGCCACCGGTATCTCGCGGTCCTCATTCTCATTGAACACATCTTCCCCCTCTTCATTGAGAGCCCCGAGTCGCTCCTTGGGTCGGAAAAGTACGAGATGCTAAACTATTTTTACACCATAAAATGTGTAAGCTACAGTCATCAAAGGAGTCGGTCTCATGTTGTGTGTCTCCATGTTGATTTTGCAGGTTCCAAAACATTATTATCTCTTTACTAGCTGCAGATCGGACTTTCATTAAATTCGCCATGAGCTTAATTTCCTCTGCGTTTCCTGGACTTATATTGAAGCAGTTTGGAGATTTGATTGAAGTACACATGAAAAATTACCGGAGGTATGCTATTTCAACCTACGTTACCTGATTTTGAGACTTGGATAAAGTCAAACGTTATACTGAAACATCGTGCATGGCTCTGTCTGTTCGGTAGGTTCTACCTTTGAGTTAGTCTTGTTGATAACCTAGCTCTTCACTGTAGGTACTATCTGACTTCTCCTGCTCCTCTCGCCGAGATGTGGTTGAGGGTACTAGCTACAGCGTGGCTCAGTGAACCTTTAGCAGCCAGTTATCTTATAGATAAAATCCTCAGCGTGGCCTTTTTCTATCCAGACATGAGAGCAACAGCCCTTGGTATACTGCACGAATTACTCGAAGTAAGTTGACCCAATGTAGCTGCATGGGTGTTCTATGGTAATAATACCGTTTAGGTATGAACCTACTGCAGTGATTTTTAGATACCTCTTGTATATCTAAATAATTGTACGTAAATAATTCTTTTTCACCACTCCTTTGTTGAAGACATTTTTGTGTCTTCCGTAATTAAGTCTTCAAAACTGGGATTATACTGTAAGGTATCAAAATGCCACAGCTTCTACTAATGGTGTACTTCTACTAGACTCTTTAAGGAGTAACTCTGCTGTACTGAGAAATAGGATGATGGTGGAGGCAATAATTGGTTGTTTAACATGTTAAGCCTTCTGTTGTGGTACTAATTACAAGCATGCATTGCAGTACTTGCTCTTTCTGCAGGAAGTATATTCTGTCCTTGGGCGTATTTCTTCGTACCATCCTTGAAATTTCATTCTTTAGAACAAGGTGAAGGCGTAGTAACATTGACCTCATCTCACTGAGTGAAGTTCTTCCAAATAACAGATGACTTCACAACTAACTAGAGAATGGGTTAGTAGGGAGGGATGGATACTCTATCATACCTGCACACTTGAGTTGTATCTATTTTAACATAAACTACAAGGTAAAATATGTTGTGGCATTTATTTTTACAGAAACTAATTGCCGTTTCTCAAACTGAGGTACGTGGTTGGTGCATGATTTTGTACATTGTAGGTGATATAGAACGGAACGTTATTCCCACTCGATACAGCAGCACCAATCATACACTTGTATTAAGCATAATTTCCTGACTGATGTGGTGAGGTTGTTTTTGTAACATTGTGATCTTCAATCACTCCTCCTCCTTCAGCATCCCTTGTGTTACATTGCTTCATTTCACATCCACGTTTTTTCTGTTGCATGTGGTAAATAGTGAATGTTGAAGGTTCATTTTGTACCTTGAAATAGACAAACGAGTAGTTATTGTAGTTTGAAATATTTGGTTTTGTTGATTCACTCGATTTGTAAGTTCCTACTTCATGTTAATGCCATTATCACGTTGCAGGCTCAGGCGGCATCGCATAAGCAGCGCTTCTCTCTGCTAAATTGGGTTACTGGAAGCAATCCGTACGGCACACTCATGAACAAATCTTCGTCAGACACTCCTTGGTTTTCCTTATTTGCAATAGAAGTTGAGCAAATAGTACTGTTCCATAAAACTACTCTTTGGGAAAATCTATTGATTGATTTGTCTTCGAGCTCTGGGAAGCCTAGCATTGATTCTTCTCTGAAGGTTCGAAATTCTTGATTTGTCTCTCTTTTCTGCTGACTGGTGAATAACTTATGTAGTCACAATAGTTAATAACTATCATGTTCAACAGGAACATCTTCATCACACTGCATCAAAATGAGGAAGGGCCTGAATCTTAACTTAACAGTTCTAAAAGACTTTTAGAGAATATTTAGTAAGAATTTTAAAGAATACTTAGTATTCTCCTTTCAACTGAATACAATTTAAATGTATATTCACAGAAATGTTGCAGCGCTTTGAAACTTTCGAGCATTCCTTCGAGTACTTTGCCGATCTACCGGTGGTCCCAACAAGTTCTTGAAACTCCCGTCGATCACCCAGCAATTCCAATTTTTTGGCAAAAATTCTTTGCACTATTCCTCCAAAGAGTGCCTTCAAAAACGTACGTACACATTTCTGTATTTCAATCAAAATCCCCAAGTATTATACCTTGTGTGGGAACCACAGTGTGATTAACTGTAGTAAAACTGAGATTTGTGACGTTCCGCAGCCATAAAGATTTGGGTTCCGTCGGACTCAAGTTCTTCGAAGGGATCACAAACAACAGTCTTATGACTAAATTGAAGAAGAAGCTTTTGGACTGCAAAGAGTTTTATGAGACGAAATGTAAAAATGTTTCTACTGTCATACCGCAGGAGAAGCGAGCGTGGTATAGTCATATGTTCAAGTAAGTGTGGTTATTTTCAACTGTTCTAGTTCTTATTAAAAACTCGGCGCTTCGCGCCTCGCCAGGGGGGCAAGCCCCCCTGGACCCCCCGGATGCTTACCGTTTGGAGCCTGCGGCTAAAAATCGAGAAACATGGAACATGCTTCTAATTAGCTTCCCTGGAAATGAAGCTTCGCCCCTCCCACATAAGATTGTTTACTAACCATTTATAACATCGCATTGTTGGATTAATATCTCGTAGATAAATATAAAACTGCGACATAAATGCGTGATAAATCGAGAGCTTTCCAACGAGTGGTGAACGATTTCTTTCCGATGAAAACTAAATAAGTTTCATTTCCCCAGCAACGGCTCCGTTGTAAGCGGAAATCATTAGAAAATTTCGTCACCGATCCCGCGTCACCCATTCCGCGTAACGTTTTTCGGTTAGTTAGTCCAAGGCTAAAGCATGTTCCATGCTAAAATATTGTTATCAAAATATTGGAGCTCCTTTAAGTTTATTGGCCAAGTTTATGATGCCGTGGTTCAGATTAGCAACACATACTATAGAAGTACTTTTAAATACGTATTTTGTGGAATGTTACAGTTTGTATACATGTTACACACTTTGGTTGGAAGATCCCACTCTACACGATACTGGTGTCAATTTATATGTACTTCCTGCATCTTACTTCTCCGAAAAATTGGCTATTATTTTTCAGGGTGTTGAGGTAAGTTACGGAGAGGGAGAGGATTTGTTCAAGTTGTGCAGTTAATTTGTAGAATTTTGCAATTGAAATAATTTTCATGATCTTGCAAGGTGGTGTGGATGGAATTTGTCGACCAAGATGCGTCACACCATCATCAGAGGTTGACTATGCAAAGTTGGCAGCATTGTTTGTATAGAACTATTGAAGCTTCAAACAAACCTGTGCTGTCTCCAGTTGTTGAAGATCCAGTATTGAGGATGGAAAAAAGGTAAACACCAAAATATTCACCATTAATGAAATTATTGGGATGGTTCCAAATAAGTTGGGTAGACAAATACTTGATAAATCCTTAGCATGCAAACTGTTCCGACCAATACAGTACATATATATTTTTTTTATTTGTACGAAGGTTGACGAAATTTGAGAGCCCAGTACCGCCGCCCATGATGAAACCACAACCGGTCCTGGTGACCGAGTTGCCCACGGAGGTCTTTTACAACAAGCACCACACGATGGAGTATCTCAAAGATTCCTTCAAAGCCCTCACCAGTTATGCTCAGTATGTTGACGTGAAAAATTATACATCCTCGTAGTTACCAAGGGCAAGAAGGTCTTTCCTGTCAGTCACACGCCAAGTCACCGACTTCCTCCTGTTTACTTTGCAGAGTGTACTGGTTGCGGAGTGGAGAACTCTCCAGTATGGACTTCTCATTACTGGAGTTGGCTCCTCAGCTGTACAGAACTCTGGAAACCCAAGTCACACTCCATGCGGCCTGTGACACTCACAACCCTGGAGCTCCGCAGCAGTCCATTAGCTCGCTGACCTGTGCCGGACCTGCAGTTTTACACATAAAGGTACTTTTTTGTTTTCCATCATACAACAACGTTCGACCATTATTGAATCCTCGATTCATCCTTCGAAATTTCATTATTTGAAGTGTTCAACCCTTGATGCCCTCACAATTGTTGTAGGTCAATGAAGTACATGTTGACAGCTCTGTTGACATGGCTATCCATACCAACCGGCAAGACGCTCAAAACCTTATCAAACGATGTTTACAGCAACCGAACCAAGCAGTTTGCATTGGTAGTATTCAAGTTCAGGAAGTTGTCAGGTATGTGACCATTTCCTTTATATGACGATGCAATCCTAAATAAACCATGACGTCTTGTGATGTGAAATTATCCCAACTGTTGTTGGCAATTTGGCTCTAGCGATTGGCCTTCGTCGTATTTTTCCTCAGGACACCTGGATATGATTAATGACCATTGTTGTATCCAACACCACCATTCACTTGTGTCCGACCTGAACCACCACCACCTCTGAAACCTTGAGCTTTGATACCCGCTTATGTCACCCCGTGAATAAACCATTCGATTCTAAACGCTATCACCGGTATCGCGTTTCTTATTAAACGGAGATATTCAGATTTTTTCACACAAATAACAACATTTGGCGACGAGGATGGGAGATAATTAGTGACCCTTATTTTTAAAAGACCTTATTAAAGGAGCTATTAAGATGAATGTCTACACACAACCATGAGCCTTGATGTTCAAATAATTAGAATAAGTGGCCCCAGTGTGACGCTACAGGACCTGTATTAACGACGACCAAGGCGTCGTTTCCCTACCTCTAACAACGTCGTACCGACCTATTTGAGCTTGTTGAGGTAAGAACTGTGAGCAACGTGTGCTGCCAATATGAGGGATTCCTCCGCCTAACCAGCTCCCCGGTAGATCTTTATTTGCTGATACGCCAAAGATAATAATATTATCTCAATTACCAAATTGCCAAAGATATTATCTCAATTACCAACTTGCCAAAATTGCTCAAAAAGAGTATCTGTGAAAAGAGGGGTAACTGTATACAAGATTTTGCCTTGTGGATTAGTTAATAAAACCATATTTTTGCCGTTTTTCAGAGTTTTAGAAGAGAAGTGTAACGAGTTACGAAGAATAGGAGACATCCAACTTCTGAATTCTCTTCAAGACGTCGGTGTCGCCCTGTTCTACCACATGACCAACTTTTACTCGGAAAAAATTATTGCGTACCCCCCCATGAAACAGTTGGTAACTTCTTGCGTAGAGACCCTTGGGCAGGTTTGTTGTCAATCTCACCCAAAATCATTAATTATTATAGGTACATGTTCTCCGTATGTTGAGTTATTTGATGGAATTATTTTGTATTGCAGTGTTTTATTAGTGTTGATGATCAACAAGGGCCAGTGATACTAGCTCAGGTCCTTGAAAATCCAAACCTTTCGTCCCTCCTCTCGACTCATTTTTCACCGACGGCTTCATCTCCCCAAATCTACATACTATTGTACCGAACACTCATGAATGCTGTGTCAGCATCGAACGCTGATCTCATATTTGTTCTTCTTACAAAGGTCAGTTCCTCTCCTACTGGTCTGATATTACATCAACATTCTGACTGAAATTGTGTAAGCAGTACGAACTTCTTCAAGACTTCAGAGCCAACATTGCGATCGTGAGATTGACATTTTACGTTTTCAGTTTGATGTCGCTGTTTGGCTCGATTCACAAAAGCCTCGACTCTCAGACAGATCACAGTTGATCGAGATCGTAAGTGAGGCGTTAGCATCTTCAGGGCAGGATCCGGGACAGGAATTCATCATGATCCACGAGGTAGTTTTCTGAAATTACCTAATCACTATTATGCAAACGTTTCTGTTGAGAAAAAAACGATACAAATGACTTTAGAATTGAACATGTTGAAAATTATTGTTTTGAATCAAAGTCGCTTGGGACGAGATCTTTGGAGGATTCTATTGTATCACTTCTTGTTTAAATATTTGTATTATTCTTATTGTAGGTATTGAGGAGACAGCTCTGTGCTCTAATGATGTCTGACTGTTCACAACATTTACCCCAAGTTTTGGAGCTCGCATTGAGGCATTCCGAATCCCACAATTTATCAACGGACGTTTGGTTCGATATTATGAACGCTCTGGTTTGGCATACGGGCGTTCAGTTTAAACCTCACTGCGCGATGGCGCAGGTCGTTTGCAATATGGCAACATTCGCTACTCAGCAGACCGTTCTGTCTCTCAGCGAGGTGAGCTTTTCGATCAACGCACAGTGCAGAATGATTGTTGAATAAGTCCTGGATCACTCCAATAGCTGTGGCTCCCCAGTTTGATGTTTCGTGGTGTCCACTTGAATGTTGATTGTCTAAAATTAGAAAATCAGAAAAATTATTTGTCAGTATATTGCTGTCAAAAATATCTTTGTATCAGAAAACCAATTTAAGTTTACACAAAAGTAAACATTTGTGTGTAAATTTGGTTAGTTTTGGTTTGATGGCTTACTACTGGGCTTGAAAATTAATTCACAGATCGGTATTGGACGAAAATATCTTTGTGTTTGATATCGATTAGAATATTTTCATAGGTATTATCGGTACCCAATTTTACTTTCAACATAACTGAACTTGGGAGGGCAGCACCTTCACCTCGTATAAAGGGTGTTAGAACGGACGTAAGGTGCAGATGTATATGCGGGATTAGACCGCTGTTTTTATACATAAAATACGAAAGAAATTCCCTTGATACGTTCCTGTGGACCTTCTCTTCCTCTCTTCCCCTCTTGAATAAACTCACTCTTCTTGTAAATCAAGCCAACTAAGAAGTTCGAGTAGTATATAATTTTAATACCCTTCCAAACCCAATAGGTGAGTGGGAGTCGATTTCATTCATTTATTGCGCACAGTAACTTGACCCAGGTGAGGTTAGGTTGGGTTAGGTTAGGTTGACCCCCCTCAATTCAAAGTCTAGATCTGCCCCTTGCTCCAACTGTTGAATTTTTCTTGGTGTTGATACTAATTTGTGTAAATTTTAGCGTGTTATTTGATTACTTGTCACACACATTTGCAGATAAAAGTAATTGTCGCCATCATCTCGAAGTTTTTTGCTGACGAGCGATTGCAATATGGACTGTATGGGCTTTATCCAAAGTACAGATCGTATGTATCAGCCTTCACTACGTTTCTTGGCGTCGTAAGCCACGCGTTGATAGCTGCTGTTGTTAAGAGAACTAAAGACGACCATGGAATCAACGGTTGGTATGAATTTAAAACTTGAGAGTGCAAATGTGGATGCAATTCCGACTAAATTGTTACTTCTTCCTATTTCAGTGTGCTCAGAGATGTGGCTCGCATTCGTGTCTCTGTTCAGCCCGTGGATCTGTCCGTATTTCACTGACGATTTGGTTCAACCGACGGCCGCGTGGATTCAGCAACTGACCGACGACAGGTCCATTTTAGTCCCTTGGATTTCACCTGATTCCGGACACGCTCACAAGATCACTGCTATATTCACAGAATCTGTTAGATTCTTACTGGACATTCTTCCAGGTAAAATGGCGGACAACTATGTAATATATTATATAAGTACAACGGAAATCACTTTAATATGAAAGGCTCACTCAATTTATGTGCATGTTTGTTCTGGTTCTCAGGGAATAAGGCTATTTTTGGATACGTTTGGCAGTTTTACGTCAGCAATTTCGCCCACACGTCGGTTAAAGATCATGTTTTGACCGTGATAAACAATAACCTTTTGTCATTGAATTGGCAACATTTCACGCCAGGGGCCAATGATCTAGAACTCATGTTGAGGGTGAGTTTGCTAGAACGCTAACTGTGGAAATTGAATTGAAACTTCGTTTTCTGCACCTCTAAACTTCACGGAAGTTGTTTCAGTTCCTGAATAATGGTCAGGTTCCAAGGAATCCAGGTGTTCTGGATAAGCAGAAATTCCATAGTCTCAATGATCAAAGCTACTTACTGCACTCTAAACGTAATCTTGATTTTGTTATTGACCGCATGTTTTCTCACACATGGTGTTAAATGTTGTTGCAGGTATCTGACACTTACGTTCCCTGTTGTCATTCATTTTTGGGAGCTGTTTTTATCGATGTTGCATGGACCAATATGGTCGACAATGCCACACCTCAGCAATCTCCCAAGCTCCACGCAAGCCTACTGCATCTCCTTGTCAAACTTTCCATTGAGCCTAACGTGCGACAGGTACCTATTACCTTCTATGGCTTTAGTTTTATGGGATTCCTTTGTTCGTGAATGACGTTTGGGTTTTCGTTCTAGTCTGGAAAACTTGCAAAACTACTCAGGTTGAGTAAGACATTCCATTGGGAAACAGTAGATTTTGGAAGTTACGAGTCAGTCATTAATTGGTTTGTGATGAGTTACGACCCGAGAGTTGTTCTTAATTTGGAGCATGACGAGGGAAACGTCGATCAAGCCGTTTTGGAGTAAGTTCCGAGTGAATATCTTCGAAACTCTTCATTTCTCTTCTTATGTTGGTTGGCCTGGCCCATTGAGAACATTTTTTTTTCTACAATAGGTTACTGAGGTATGCAGCAGGTTTTGCCCATAGTCTCCCTGGTTACCACAGCTCGACTCCTCGCAAGAGACAAGCATTCGTTCGAGCGTACGTGAAGCTAATTATATCGAGCCTGAGCAAGTACAAAGCCATAGCTACCACTCATCAACATAAAATTGAATCTGCAATTGAAGATATTCTGGTCCTGATCAATACAGTTGTTCCTCAAAGTACGTCAATACTGTACCAAATTTGTCTGAATTAGATCAATTTTATAATTCGAGATAAGCTTGTCAGTGGTTATCATTTTGAATTTTCAGCTGGAGGTAACCTCGCTGAAGCAGGACTCCTCATTTCCGAACTATTAACCCTCATCAACCTGACAAGCAGCACCGCCTCCCGAATAGGGACTGACTCTTTAGTGGCTTGGCTGTCAAAAAGAGGCGATTGTATAGTGGCTTCAGCACTTCTGAGGACAGTTGGCACCACTGTGGAACAAACCAGTTTGATCGGCGAAATAATGGAATCAGTGTTGCAAAGTATTTTCAATGACCGTAAGTTTTCTTGTAAAAATTAATTGTTACTGGCCATTCCCTGTATTCTTCTAGCGAATAATCTACTGTGCTTCTCGTATGAATCATATACATGAGTTACAAGTAAGTATCTACTGAAGAACACCCATGTGGCCTTCCACCTCTTTCACCCTTTCCTTTTTAGCGAACTCATGATAGATATGAATATTTTTCTTCAGAACACATTTACCTGTGCAAGATTAGGTATAACTATACATACGGCTTAGAAGAAGTATTCCCCTCATTCCTACCACATCCTGCTCGACCTTTAATCGAGCTTTAACATCGAGCCTAGTTCCTTCAAGTTCTCCTGGTAGAATTCCTACTTTATGCAATTATAAAAACTTATAACTAACACATTTTCCTGATACAGTTATACGCTATTCAACAAGTTATTAATTTTTCCCATGCCTTCTTGCACAATCCATGACAGAATTTCCATTTTTACAATTTTTTCTCAAATAGGGGAAGTAATAATGCATTCTTCCTGCGTTCTACACCAATTGTAATATTTTTGTTACCAGAAAGCGGAGGAGATTGGGATAAAACACTAAACCACTTGCAGGAGCCAATACCCCGCAACCCGCCTATAGAAAACCACTTAATTGAAAACTGTCAGCTCCTGACTTTGTACGCTCTCTTGAACAAGAGGCTTTCGACTCTTTTCGATCTGAGTGAAGAAATGGACATTTTTACTTCCCTCACCAAGTTGATTGCATCTATGCAGCCAATGTCAGTTCGATTAATAATATTTACTCGTTTGAAATAATTATTCGGGTATTGGTTGTTGTTTTTTCCGGAACTCAACTCAGTGTTTTATTTCAGGGTTGAACGCTCGGAGAAAATTATCCCGCTCTTTCATCTGTGTTTGATAATGGCTGCCCGTTTGAGCGATTCAAACCCGATCGTTTGCGACAAAAATTTGAGAGCTCTCGTGCAAAGTGCTGATGCGTGGTCCGAGTATAAGCCATCTTGGGGGTTCTTGGGAGCGATTGGACTCAAGCGTCAACAGTCTTTATCACCGAGGTATACCAGTTATCTTACGAATTTTAACATTATTTGGTACCTCGACAAGCTGTAATATGCAGTTGAGCGTAACGTAACGTACCTGTATCACAGTGGACTAAGTTGTAAAATATGAGGTGAGAGATACAAATTATTGAGAGTTATAAATCAACACATTCACCGAGGAATGCTGTAACAAAGCAAAATCAAGAGAGAAATTCCCCCCCCCCCCCTCTTTCTCTCTCAAGAAAAACTACTACTCTTCATACAGATACATTGGTACTAGGACATATGACATATATTAGCCCTCTGATTTCTGATGATTTTTCCTTACATCCACTTCGTTGTTACGTTAAACTTTATCTTTGACATTTTCCATCATGCAAAAATTGTTCACCACTTTAAGGTACCAACTAAACAAAATTCTAATATAAATGTTACATATATATATCAAAGTTTTCGAGAAGGTTTTTCATAAAAGTAGCTGATGGAATTCCTAGCAAATTTCAGGTCTTGTTGTCTTGTTTAGGAAGAGCGAGTTAAGGATAGATCTAGTGATTCCTTTGCTAGAGGTCCTTTTTTTCAAAACTTTCTTTATTAGAAACATAACATAACAACTGAGCTTGGCCCATCAACTTAGTTTACTTTAATACTATATTCGACACTTTGTAGAGTTCATAGCCCAATGGCAACTACTCTATAGGATCACTTTCCCCTCAAGACTTGTCACATCACATTACAAGGTCGAGAGGTTTCGTTCTGTTAAGACGCCGGATAACGTTGCTGTTGTCCAGTAGACGAAGAGCTTCTGGGTTCATGTGTTCATGAAGCCGCCGCTCGTGTTTAATCGCAAGGTCCACTTCTCTAACTGTTTCCATCTTGAGGTCCCGGCGGAGTTCACCATTTCGTATGTACCAGGGAGCGTTTACAATACTCCTTAGTACCTTGTTCTGAAGTGTTTGTATGATCTTGATGTTTGTCTTTTTCGTGCAGCCCCAGAGCTGGATGCCATACGTCCAAGCAGGCCTCAAAATTTGCTTGTAGATAAGTAATTTTGCTGGCATCCTGGGGTTATCTGAAGGGTGAGTGTTATACTGGCGTTACCAGTTGTATCTGAAGTGTGAGTTTTTGTGTCGTTTCAGGATGAAAGCGATCTGCAAAATCTTGTGCGCCCTGATTTTGATTCAACTCCCGGAGAACAAAAGCGATTTACCTTCTGACAACAATGTACCTCTGATCAGAACTTCCCCTCAGTCGCCTGGAGGTTTCACATCCAATAGCACGTAAGTTCTCTCGTTTTTTGTTGTTTTACTCGTAGGTCGATGAGAAAATCTTCAAGATCCATAGGTGGCATTTTGATCTCGTAAGATACCTGGAATATGCCGCACCTCCTGGTTACGTAGGACGTAAAACCTCACCTACACCTTTCTCGTTTTGGAACTCAGCCTGGGACTAACACATTACTTTGGGCCGAGTCCTCTTCACTCTCCTTCCATCAGTATCTTTCCCCTCAGGACCCTCTCCACAAATTCTGATGTGTCTGACCACTCTGCAACATCTTGGCAACTACTTGGCAGCTCTGGTGACATTGGGAGACGTTATATCTAGTGCTCCTTTACTCATTCCTTTCATCCAAAGAATGTGTGGTGTACATCATCTTCCACATCTTGGTAGGTGCGGCACGGTGGGGAATCCACCTTTCCCATCCTTTACATGACTTTCCCTTCCTGTAGTTAACAGTCATAGAAAAATTCATGTCCTGAGTAGAATCGACTCAGGAAATACCACACCTGGACGTCAGGAACCAACTGGGCAGTCCATCTCCTTCTCAACTCACCCATCCACATCTGCTATCTTGTCATTGTGCGTTCTCTTTCCTCTCTGGAAATACGGGATCTCTCTTCTTAAATTCTCTTGATCTGCAGTATTAAGTCTACTTGGAGCATCTCTGGTCACTGTTATTGATATTGCGTTTTGATGTGTGGAAGATGAATGAAACACAAAAACGACAAGTGAGTAGTGATTCAAACAAAATGTAAACAGAATGAATTTGTGTCTTACAGGGAGCTCGGGCCCAGTCAAGAAGCTCACAAAGCCTTTTCTCAACTCGAGATCTACATAAACGACAAATCCTACACTGACATAAAGCAGCCTTTAGAAATCACTCTGGGATTCATTCGGAGGACCGAAAACTCAATGCACAACGCTCATCAGTTATTTCTACGGGTCGCCAAGGTCTTATACCCCGACACCAGGTTCATCCAAGGTATCACCCTTGGAACTTGAACTCTTCTCAAGGTCTCTCTGGGAGACAGATTTCCCTGCTGCCTTTCCACGTAAATGCTAGTCTTTCACCGTTAGTTATCTACTTGTTATGTCTGGTGTTACCTTTTTGTTAAATTGTCTTTGCTATCTGTTATGTACATTTGAAAAATTATTTATGCACTCGATCATTATAGAGCGTGTAAATTTGTTCTCAAGTGCAAGAATCAGCAGGCGCTCTAATACTTCTAATGCTCACTAAGCGCACACTTGCAAATCAGCGATTCAATTTGCAAATCATACATTGAACTCGTGTCTCTGAAAATCAGTAGAAAATTGAAAATGATTTCTTACCCTTAGGGGTCGATTGATTTGCATTTACTTCTCAGTGTTTTGGCTCAGGTCCACTGTTATTAAACATTCAATTTGAAATGCCGTAATGAGCCATTTGAACGATCAAATTGTACACGCTCCCCAACTTAGTTGGTTGTTAGCTGTAGGTGCCTGCTTTCTATATAGGTTTTTTGTACAGTTTTATATGTGATATGCGATGATTGAGAGAATTTCATCGAACGTTGGGGACAAAGTCTAGTGATTTGTGAAGGTCAGCAGCAAGTTCTTAGTCGAATTGTACATCGATTGGTAAATACCGATTGTGCTGTCAAGGCAACGTTGCGAGCTTTTCACTGTTTAACAAGAGCTGTTCACGCCAATAATCGATAACTAGAATCAAGTAGTTAGTCAACATCGAAATTGACACCGATAATTAGGGATTTTCGATTGATTGCTAATCGATTTGCGTCCTTTTGGATGAAAGTGTTGACGCTCCTCATTTTAACACCTCCCTTTCGACTCGTGCACAATCTCCATTTGATGTTCTTGGTAAATGACAAGAACCCCTTGAAATCAGGATATTTTTACATCCCATAATCTCCCTTTCCCTTGAGATGCGACCTATTGCCCTCCCATGGTTTGAAATTGGCAGCAACTCTTTGGAAATCTTTACTTATTTCATCATCATTCATGATTGACAACATTGTAGCAGATTCCCGCCAAAACGAGGATAACCTATTTTACAGAACGTCTGATTTACAGAATAACGTCAGTGTTATTCGACCTCTCATCTCCCTCCTAAAATGTCAGTTATAGACATTTACTGATGTTGATAAGAGATATGCAATGGTTCAATTTATCGTAACTCCCATAACCTATTTCCCTCACATCTCCCCAACACCTTCAACAGCGAGAGAGATAATTAATTAAAGAGGGATCATTAATGTTACCAAGATCATATGGTTTCTTTAAAAATTAATTCTATTAAGGTTTTTTAAACACCATTAGCAGCCTACCTTTAGGCAATTTATGTTCGCAAATCATTGGAAAACGTAATTTTTGCAGTGAATTCAGAACCATGAAATTTGTATGAACTGGGAGAATGACCCACGCATAGTTGGCCAAGAGGCTCTGAGCAACAAGTGATTTATATTACTGTGACAACGATTGATAATTGATGTTTTTACCATTCATACCCTGACGATGTCTGATTTTGGAAACGGTCTAAAAAAACCCAAATGTACAGATTCACTGATACATTATGGAAAAATGTAGAAATCATTGATACTTACAAAAAAAAGGAATAAAATAAAAATGCACCAACAGCATGGCTTGTTATTTTTAAATAATACACCTACTCAATTTTATTTTTCTATCGATTGGTACAACGTTTATTACCGTGATGATTGGATTTGGTACTTTTTGCTACCGTCGCATGAAAGATCCCAGTTGTTATTAGGTAGCTGTTAATCTACTTGTTGAATTTTATAGGCAATACGTTTGTTCTTATTTCTAGTCATTTTCTAATTCCTCTCCCACATTTTTGTGATGAAGCTTTGTAGAATCGTTCAAAAAATGTATGTTGTCATGTTTTAGCTTAGTGTTCTTGATATACGAACGAAAATATAATGTTCTTAGTCGAGCATTGTATGATAAGTGCACTTTTACCTCGTCTTACAGTACGTACTCCTCTCTAAGGAATTATTCGTTTGATTTACGTAAATAGTCAATAATTGGTCATTGTTTTGTAATACGTTTTGTAGTACTTGTACCTGCTCACATAATCGGCTTATGTTTTCTTGTTATAAAGTTTTGTTGTTGGCCTAAATATTCTGATTTCAGATAATCTCCCACTGTCACATGGTAGAAATCGGATTTTATTTTGTTGAATTGATATTTGAATCAGACTTGGAACCTAGTTACTTTGTTAAGAGTTCACCATCATTCTGTGGAGCCAATAGGTGTACTAATATGATTTTTAGTTATTTTCCAGTAATGTTGTTAAAGACTGAAATTTGTTTGGCCATAATAAACCGTTATTGAGGATTCTGTGGTGGTTAATTCGGTTCACTTCCTCGTCCTGAATCCGCAGTACGCTGATTAATGGAAAGACTCACCTATTTACAGTAATCCCTTGACATTCTGGTTCTGCTACTGACAGATGATCGAACACAGAGCGCTTGTAAGGATTTCTTCCGCCTTACTTTTAATGGAACGCACAGTCGATTCTCGACCAACCGTCTAAATTGAAATGCTGGGTTTGTGAACATTTAGTCTTTGCTGTTCTAGGCATATGAGTAATGAGATATGGATTCGTAGCGCCAAATTTCAGCTAAGCTGCCTTCTCTAAAATGCTGAGGCGCTATGACCTTTTTTGGTTTAAAATTCTTATCTCAACACAGGAGTGAGTGAATTTCAAATTTTAAAAAGCATCTCATTTAGAATTAAATTTCCAACCACTTTGATCTTATGACATTTTTCAATTGGAGCATTCACCCTACAGGCACTAGAAGTTCAGGGTTGTCAACTTTTTAGCGAAGTTGGTCAACATCGCCTATCTTTGACGAGCGATTGCGGTTGAACGGCTGAACCGATTTCAATATATGAAACACCATTCGGCGCAGAATGTAATTCTCTTTGAAAAAGAATAAAGTGACATTTTCTTTAGGATGCGTACTTTTCAAGTTATACGCGAAAAACGTGCGAACAAACTGAGAAGCAAGACCTAGAAACCGACCAACTTATATACCCGTTATTCCGGACCCCAAGAAAGATAATCGGCCATTAGCGATAGTCGGAGTTTAATCGGCGATCAAATGCAATTGATAAACCGGCCCTAAAACGACTTCCAGCTCTCGAGAAATTTTTGGAAGCTAGAGCCCTTTTTGGCACTAACTTTCCAGGGCTATTGGAAATTTTCAACCAACGCTGACTTGCCACAATGTTTCTGGCGCTAAATTAGACTAAACGCAAAAAACTAAACTAGGCAGTGTCAACGCTCTTCAATTAAACGTTATTATTACGGTGCAGATTAAAAAACTAAAGGGAAAAAAATAATTCTGTACAAGTGAATGTTTCTAATGTTCATTTGTCTCATTCAACAGTGGCACATAAATACTTGTGGCATCCCTGGTCAATTTCAGAGAGAACAACAGCAACAACCTATAGTATCCACGTTCCAGTAGCTTGTGGAAGGTTCCAGGCATGTTATTATTGAAGTGTTGTGAAAATAGATCCGTTCTAGACTGTTTTACTGACTTGTAAATAAAGTAGAACGAGTTAAATTTAGATTGAGTGAACTACTAAAATTGGAATCAGCTTCCGCCAAGTCTCAGTTTCTAACCTACAGTGCACATTACATGTGGTGTGAAAGTTCACAGTGTACAACTTCTACATCGAAATGAAGACAGAAGTAGCATCAGCTAGCAGTGGCAAGTCAAGTGGCAGCTTCGAAGAAATCAAAGAAAGAGGGAACGACGCGTTCAAAAAAGGCGACTGGGATGAAGCTCTGAGGTTGTACGTATCTGCACTCAACTTGACTTCCGAGTATTCAGAAGACCGTGCGGTGATTTTGAAGAACCGGGCTGCTGTTAACTTGAAGTTGAACGATTACAAAAGCGTCGTTCATGATTGTGATAAAGCGCTTGAAATCATACCGGAGGACCCGAAAGCTTTGTTCAGACGGTGTCAAGCGTTGGATAAACTGGACAGGTATGAAGAGGCTTATAGAGATGCCAAAGCCATATTTAAGCTCGACCCTTCGAATAAATCTATTCAAGACACCCTCTCCCGCCTGCATAAAGTAGTTGAAGACCGAATTATGGAAAATACTCAGACTGAAAATAAGGTAAAACAGATGTTCAAGTACGCGTTCAATATCAACGAGGACAAGGAGAAGAGGGAAAAAGCAGTTTCCAATTTGATTGTGTTGTGTAAAGAGAGCAAGGGAGCTGATTTGTTGCTGCAGTCCGGGGTTGCGGAGAAGATACAGCAGTTAATGAAATTTGAAACGAACAAAGAAATCACTTTAGGGTGCATTCGTACCATCGGTCAGCTGTGCACGGATAACTCATCTCATACCAAGAGAGTTATCTCAGTCTTGGGTATACCTTGGTTCCTCGACTTGTTGAATAATAAAATCGAAGAGCACGTCAATGCAGCTCAACACTGCATACAAATGATCATGAATTCATTGACTGGAATCACCAAAACGAAAGAGCAACCCGACCCAGTGTTATTGGAAGACAATAAATCTGAAATCGACACTCTTCTCACCTGCTTGTTGTACGGGTGTACGAGTAGAACAATCAGCGGTTTGGCTCGAGACGCTATCATCCTGTTGATATCGAGAAATGTCCACTGGCGAGCCGTCAACTGGGCTGATCAATTGGTTCGGATCAAAGGGCTTCAACGGTTGATGGAAGTAGCCAGCGAGCTGCCTGAGTACAAGTACGAAACATCAATGGAAATCACGGATTCGACGAGGTCGTTGACGTCCGGCTGTTTGGGAAGGATATACGAGAATATGTACAGCGACGAAAGCAGGAAGTACTTCTTGGAGAATATCGACGATTTCGTCAAGGGAAAACTTATAACTCCAGAAACTGAAAACAAAGTAAGAGTCGTCGTTGCTCTAACCACCCTACTCCTTGGGCCGCTTGATGTCGGTAATATTATTGTATCTAGAGATGGAATGATGAGCATGATATTTGCGATGGCTGAAAGTGAAGATATCCTCCAGCAAAAGGTTGCTTGCGAATGTATAATTGCGGCGTCAACGAAAAAAGACAAAGTCAAATCTATTATTGCCTGCGGAGTCAATGTATTGAAGAGATTGTACCAATCTAAAGATGATGGTATCAGAGTACGTGCGCTGGTCGGTCTGTGTAAATTGGGTAGTTCTGGCGGCACTGATGCCTCAATCAGACCGTTCGCTGATGGAGCGACGTTGAAACTTACCGAAGCTTGTAAAAAGTTTCTTGTCAGCTCTTCGAAAGACTTCAACATGAAACGGTGGGCAGCTGAAGGGCTGTCGTATCTTTCGTTGGACGCGGAAGTCAAAGAAAAACTCATCAACGACCAAGGCGCCCTGAGAGCACTATTCGACTTGGCAAGATCCGGCAGGCAGGATGCTGTGTATGGCGTAATCACGACTTTCGTCAATCTGGTCAATGCGTACGATAAACAAGAAGTTCTTCCTGAAATGGTTGAATTGGCGAAATTCGCTAAACATCACATTCCAGAAGATCATGAGCTGGACGATCCGGATTTTGTGGCGCAAAGGTGCACCATTTTGGTGAAAGCAGGTCTGGCTTCGGCCCTCGTGGCTTTGGCCAAAACCGAAAGTGAAAACAGCAAGGAGATGATCGCTCGGGTTTTCAACAATGTCGCCGCCCAGCCCGATCTTCGCGGTTTAATAGTTCAACAGGGTGGAGTCAAAGCTCTCCTCAACCTCTCGCACGAAGGAACCGACAAAGGTAGAAGACAAGCTTCACAAGCTCTTGCTCGTCTCGGTATCTCTATTGATCCCTCTGTGGCGTTTTCAGGTCAAAAGAACATGGACGTGGTCAGACCTCTCTTGAACCTCCTCAGACCTGACTGTAATTCGTTGGAAAACTTCGAAGCACTTTTGGCCCTCTGCAATTTGGCCAGCATGAACGAGACTGTTAGAGCCCGCATAGTGAAAGAAGGAGGTCTCCCTAAAATCGAGAGCATGATGTACGAAGAACACGAGATGCTGAGGAGAGCCGGAACTCAGGTGATGACCAACATGGTGATGTCACCGAGAGTCATTGAAGTCTACGAAGGTGAAAATGACAAGACGAAACTTCTGTTCCTCCTCTGCGGGGAAGAGGATCTGGAAACTTCTAAAGCAGCATCTGGAGCTGTTGCGATCCTGACTGCCGAAAGCAAGAAATGTTGTCAAAAACTCTTTTCCGTCTCCTCGTGGCTCGACATATTCCACATGATTCTCGCCCACACTGACACCGATATCCAACATCGAGCTGCAGTCATCATCGTGAATATCGTCGCCAGCGACAAGGAGTTGGCGGAGAAAATCATTGAAACTGACATAATGGAGATCCTGATGGCTTTCACTCTCTTGGATGACCCTGACAAAGTCCAAGTCGCCAAAGTTGCACATGAAGCCCTGAATGCTGCTAAGAAATGGAATATAATCAAGGCTGCCACTGATTAAGGCTGTTGAACATTTTTGATCATTTTTGACAAATTTTGTATTGATTGTAGGTATCCACACCTTAAGATGAGTTTCCTTCGCTTTCTACACCTCTTTCGTCCTTCTTAAAAGACTTTTCCAATTCCAATCATGTAAGCTATTGAAAACTAACACCACTTGTTCTACGTAAATTGCCAAATCAGTAATTTCTTTTACGTTATATTATTATTGTGTGATTTGTTTATCATATTGTGTTGTTGAATTGTGAATATTATTTATTGTTAAGTTGTAAAATATTTTGATACTGTTAAATACAGATGTATTTTTTGTAATTAAGGTTTCTTCATTCAAGCCTACATGATTCCATCTAGACGATAAAATCGTCCATGCTACTTGCTAGTCTTCACCCAAACCAACTGAAATATTTTTGCTTCCTTATGAAGATTTCCCTAGCATCGGACAATTTGTACAGGCGAAAGGGATTTTGAATTTCCTCAACGGACCTGAAGGGTAATGAGAGAGTATTTGAAATATCTTGAAAACATTTTAGGGACGCAGCCAGGATAAGGATCTTCGTAAAGAGTAAAATCTTATTTATATAATAGCAGAGAACAATGGCTACCCTAAGGGAGATTTAAGAAATTCCAAATTAGGCAAGGGAGGATAGAGAACCAGATTCTAGGAAGTGGGTTAGTTTGCCTTATGGGGATATACCTCAAACCTACCAGTTCAGATGGCCCATATTTGTAATAAGAGCCCAAAACTGGATGCATTAGTCTTTAGAAATTCAGAGGAGGAAGGATTCACCATGTTGGCTACTCTGTAAATGATATATATACAGGTAAAATTAGGCAATTCCCTTTGATTATTCTATTCCTGTAACTGATCCCTTTCCTCCTTAGCCAATCAAGAAGGCACTTGTCACGTTCCCAGTAAGTTACCTCTCACTTTGTTCTTAGCCAATCAGAAGGCACCTTCTACTTTCGAACCAATTACCTATAAGTAGAGGTCCACTTTTGCCATCATTCTGTGCTGTACTGACGAAGGCGTAAAAGCCGAAATCGGTCTACCATTGTAACAGTTTATGTGGAAATATACTTTTTCATTTTGAAACTCGTCTTTTTCTTTCTGGAGATGGATTTCCACTTTTTTGCCACACCCAGCTCAAGGATTTAAGAATTTCATGGTCCCTGTGAACTCTTGTGAAACCACCGAAAAGTGTTTCACACTCTTATTATTTCTTGAAAGGTGGGATGGTAATCAGACACCTAGAAGTGCTTGTTCATACTAACCACAGATGTTATGGGGTAACGTGGGACCCCTATTTCGTGTTAAGGTGGTACAGATAAAAGAATGTAGAATTTATTGATTAAAATCAACCAGGACAGTAGTAAACGTCGTATAAGAGGCGAAATTGGACGTTCGTAATTACCCCTTAGCTGTATAGGTACATCCTCCCCATCGCTCCTCATGGTCTCCTGAGGCTGTGAACCAAATTTCAGCGCTCTAAGATGACTGGGAATAGATACCTGTATCGTCACTAAGGATAGCTTCATTCACGATGTAGGAATCTGGTGTGTGAAATCTAATATCGACAGAAACCATCCCTGCAACTTGCTGATCACAATGGAGCAATACAGTACAAACAGACAGTTTTATATATGAGAGAAGAAGATATGGTGAGTTGTAGGGATAATAAAGGTAATTTTTGAAGATTCAGACAAGTTTTTATTTAAATTAATCTCAACGAAACAAAAAAAGGTGTAAAATAATTCCATTTGTTTCCATGTTTTACATTAAAAGTAATCTCTATCACGTTCAGTTTCTCTCTTCCACCACTAATAGCCTTTACATGTATTTTTGCGATGGTTGATTTGTCGTTTTTAACTAAAGCTAATTCAGTGTAATTTTTTCAACACTCGCTACCTAAGCGAGATGATATTTCATGCTCCTCCCACGAGGTCCAACAAGAACCAACGGATCAAGAAACGCAATCTACTCAGTTCCTCAACTGATTTCCTAAATACGGAAATCGGGGAATCGGAGGGCATGTGAGAGAGCCGAACTAGGGGCATGTTAACTAAAGAGAGAAAATCCAATTGGGGCAAAGATCACATGAGCAACAAGTCTCTCCTGTCCTCATTTTGAACTCGAGCGATTTTTAACTCGAGCTCAAAGTATGGCTGGTAGTAGGTACCCACAAGCTTCTACATCAGGGTCAAAAAGCCTGATGTTCACCTTCGGTCTACCCCTTCCATTATCCGGATGAGGAAACTCGAATTCGCCTTCCACTCCTGCTGCAGAAACACGTCCTCTGCTATTTCTTCCAGGCATCCTCGTCGCCAGTGTAACAACTTACTTAGTTATAGAATGAGGTTCACCAGTTAAGTTCACGAATCGGAATGAATTATATTTTCATGACAACAACCTGCTACTCCTGGTTGGCAACAATTAATTATAATGTTATGGTGTAACAAAAGTGATGTAAAGCTAATAATTCAATGCATGTACATTTCTCGAAGGCAACTGTTGCCCCACTTGCCAAAATCACTCTAAGAATCAGTAGAGCAGCTCATAGGCCAACAAGAAAGCCTGGTATAAGCTTTATCAGTTCACAAAACAACACCCTGATTTTTACTACTCACTACCATGGTGGACCACATATTTGGAGGATAAAGACATCGAGGAGCAGGTACGTTTTATCCGTACGACGAGGCATCCCCACGACAGGATAATTTTTATTCTACCATCACGACGAAGTTACCGATGGTAGAATCGACAGGTACCGATAAAACTGCCCCAGTTAAGTCGCCTTCCCCAGTTCGATTCACAAAATGTCCCAGTTGGATTGTTGTTTGGCCGATTGCTCCCCAGTTAATCGCTACCCCTAAAATACAGCACCCTCCTTTTCTTGAATGAAGGTCATCGTTTTCATCAGAATGACCACTTTTCACTCTCTTGTTGCCTTGGGGATTTTCCTTATTATTATATTAGGGATCGGTACACGAATAGCCCAATTTCAACATCAGTAAAAATAATTTTCTGCCTCAAGGAGGCTTTCAACGCATATTGCTTCTAATACACTTTATGAGATCTTCCATCTATTCTATAAAACCACCATATAAATATTACGATTTAAAACTATCACAGTTATTGAGGGAACAGTTCATCGAAAGTGTACCGCGAGTAGATTTGTTCAACTTGGTTTTTGGAGAACTCGCTGAACGCCCGTTCTGGCAGACCGCGGTAAGTGTTGAAAGCTTCGTACCAATTCTCATTCAAGAAGGCGTTGGTTGCATCGCCTGCAATTAAATAGAAATACACCAGTCAAACATACTGTTGTACAAATATTTTAGGGGAGTACAAATACATGCAGGTACCCACCCAAACGATTGTCGCCGTTAAATAAATTGGAAAAATACGAGTGGGCTCCTTTGGGCTCAATTCTCAGCTTGTATGAGGTTACTGTCAGGTAAGTTTTGTTGTTTCTCTTCACTTTCTTGAACGTGACAGAGTCTACCGACGTGACATCAGCTAAAATAAGAATAATAATCACAAATATTAGGTATGTTTATAGTGAGAAAATATCTCAAGACAATTACAGGCGTGAGCTGAAATTATTGAGCGACAGGATAAAGGATCCTGAACAACACTTTACATGCGGGGTTCACACGGAGGAGATCGGTATGAAGGAAGTTGTAGATCCGTCACTCAGTAACCACCGGCCTACTCTCTGCCTTTCTCTTCCCATGCTACACCACAGGATTCTCATTTTTACTTCTGATTCCCTCACTCCCACTTGCTTTAAGATTTATTGATCTTATGCTAACATCATGACATTACAAAATGATTAGATTGGATTACAACAGTGGTTACTATTAAAGTTATTTGTTTGGAGGGTTGTAGGAGGTTCGGTGTAAAAAGAGAGAGACGAGTGGTGAACTGAAAGAAGTAGAGAAAATACCTACCAACGTGACCCTGAAGATGGCTTATTAAAGCCGTTCTCTCTCTTTTTACACCAAACCTCCTACAACTTTCCAGACAAATAACGGTCAATAAACCAAGGAGGATATGAACGAAACAATAACAAATTAACAATTAAAATAGTTTGGTATGATTAATTTCTTCAAGTGATGATTTTTTTTTTTTTTTTCATTTTCTTGGAGTTCTGTCGGTTTCCGATGGCGTATCGTTTTATGGATAATTTCTTCTCCCGAGCTTGTCTATTTAAATTTTTAATTCTTATGAAAGTTCTTGTTAGGACGTAACAAAGAACTACAAATTCGTCCATGTGAGGCAAGGTCCCCATCCAGTTTTTCAATATTATGACGACTTTTTCATTTTCGTTGATTCCTTTTCCATGGTATTGATCAAATTCCTCCTTCATTGCCTTTACATCCTTCAAAAAGCCCTCATTCAGTCGCATGAGCCCACCACTGGATATGGTTTCCACCCAAGTTTTCTTGGAGGATGTTGGCACATCTTTTGAAAAACTCCCATAAAGGGGAGTATAGTCTACTACCCTTGGTACAAACGGCAGGCGACTTTGAAAAAAAGTAGAAGAAGAAGAAAGAAGAAAAACGTTTGTTAAATAAATCAAATGAAATTATTCTTATTATTCGTATGAGCGACAGTAAACGTGTCGCCTTGGAACATTCGTCTCCTGCTACGCGCTCGGTAATTAGCTTTATTAATGCACCTTAATAAGTTACGTAAGCTTAATAATATTAAGTTAACCATATTATGTTACGTGATGGATCATTGTATCAACCACACAAATAAAATGCTTGGACGGCAGTGACGGAGATTATGTGGGGTGAGAATAAAGTGGAATCCTGGGATGTGCCAAAGAAAAATTTGCTTATCCAGCTCATCGAATGAACAACCCTGCGACATTCAGAAGTAATTGAAAAATTTGCTTTCATCGCCGGTCAACTTATACATAGAGAACCGAAAAAAACTCCTTCTTCCAGCGTTTAGTGGGTGCACCCACATCTTCCAATTTTTTGGACCGTGGTTTCCAGGGCTTCTTCTTCATACATGATACGCAGGACACAAAGGTCGACAACTACTGACTACTCTAAAAAAAAATCAAGAAAAATCGAGAGGAGAGGGTTGGAAGAACTCTAGAGGGAAATCTCCTTGTGACGTCGCTTGAAGACTCAAGTCTCTCATACCGATCTCCTCGTGTGAACCCACTAGGTGGAAATGAGTATTAGACTATGTAAAAGTTAATCGAGTAGGTACTCAAAATATTGCCTTAAAAATACAAAACTTACTAAAATTGTAAGATGCGTGTCCTGAACCTTTTATGGGAACAACCATCACTTGCCCGTCCATAGAGTAAGATCCTTCCATTTGTAAAAATGGCGTGAATGTGGTAACGTTGAATTGGAGGGTCTCCACGTTAATGCTGGCGTAAGAAGTTGAAATTAGAAGATGATTGTAGGGAGGTACTTCAAATTAGGTATGAAATAGTACCAAATTTAATGAAGTGAACGATCAGAAACGGAATGGATTAATTTACCTCAAGTCTTTGATCTCAAAGGCGCCCAGACCATAGATTTTCAAATCCGTTAAGGTTTGTTCAAATTTAAATCTGCCGCTATTTTCCTTCATCTCCATTTTTTCTATTGAAAGCGGGTCGAGAGGTAACAACCCGAGTTCTGGAATACCTGAAACAATATAGAAATGATGGTCGTTCAAATTATGTTTCTAATGGTTTGCTGAGTGCCCTTCCCGAAGGTTTGGGAATACTTATATAATTCGTAGGCGCCTTGCTTTTGAAATGTCAGCCAGCCTGAAATGGCTCATTACTTTACTGTTGTAGGTACCAACAAAAGTACTCAGAAGGTTTGCAAAAAGCTCCCGCCAACAGCATTGAAAGAAGCGTAAAGCTCCCTGCAGGTGCAACAGAGGAAACAGAGGAGGGTGAAGGGGGTTGTGGGAAGAAGACAGGGAACAGGAAAACATTGGTGGTGGAGGTTAGGGGTAGGAGGATCAGGTTTCTATATGCTCACTCAACAGCGAGGTGCGAAGCACCGAGCATTCTAGATACGTGGCTAGGGGGCAATCTTTTTTGTGGCTGAGGAGGTTTTTTGGCGCGCCAGTTTTTACAATAGAGTTGTTTTTTCGTAATACTAACTATAAACAACTCCGGCTATTGTCCAACTGGAGTATGATCAAAGACACTTTTCTCCTCTTTACTGCTTCTGAACACAACAATGTCTAATTGTTATAGTAAAATCTAAACAAAATAAACATAAATACACGATGAATTTTATCCGATGATCAAAGTATTGAACAAGAAACCACGTCAACACCTAACTTGAATGCAATCACCTTAACCTCGTATTGCAGGACGTCCAGCATGAAGAAGGAATTTACTTAAGGAAGCGTGAATCAGCCGTATTTGCAGCAATTTATAGCCGCCGTGTTAGTGGTTATTTATGGGCCAATCATATCAATTAGGTGATCCTACCTGTTTCACGAACTCATGGTTTATTAATGTCATTTATGATTTCGTTAGAGTAGATGTTCCATGAAATGATTTTGCTTAGTCATAGCGCATACTTATTTTTTATTGCCAGTACGACTTCAAGAATCTCACTTTACATACCTAACTTATTTATAGATTGGAAGCACCCCTATGGAAACTAAGCTGAACAACAAGAGAGGAAAAGAAAAGGTTTTGATTATGTACAACTTTTACCCTACCCTGGTACTCCAAGGGTGAATTTGACTATAATACTTTTTCGAAAGAACCTAAAATATCAGTTTAATTGAATACCTATATATTTTTTTTGAATCTCAAATTTTGGGGTACTTTTGCAAAAGCGATCATTAAATGATCGTTTTTGCAAAAGTACCCCAAAATTTTGATTTTGATGAAATTTTCATCTCAGTTTTCACGATATTTATGTTGGCTATAGAGTTGGTATGGACGTCGACCTTTCGTATTCGTCCTTCAGTTGTTTTTGTGTTCTCCCACTAGCAGTTCCACGGAGTTACACTCGTTGAAAACGTCGCTGAATTGGGCTCCTTTTTAAATTTTCTCGCGCCATCGTGAAGGGAACTGGACGAGAGCTCACTCCTTTTGGGCTACTTACGCGCGCTCTAGCGGCGAATCCACCTACCAAGTACCTGGCAACACTGCAAGTTGCCGCGTTTCAGATTGGGCTATTTTGGCGGGTAAAAATGTCAGTTGGCGGGTAAAAACGTCTCCAGGCGGTAAACAGCCTTTTGGGCTATTTTGAGTCTGGAAAGACCGCCGCTTGGGCTATTTCTTTCGCAAAGTCGAAAATTCAACATACTATGTTGAAAATATTATTCTCTCGACAATGAAAATGAGATTTTTATGTGAAACAGTTTTAGCCTATGAAATTTCATTTTAACTGTGATTCACAATAATGTGATTTTATTTTCCAAAGATTTGTACTAAATTGGAGAATTATAACATAAATTTGTATTTTCTCCTCACCCTGTCCTGAATGTGTGGACCAAAACCGCCAAATTGGGCTATTCTCTATTCAAAACATGCAGTTTTGCGCTATTTGAACGTTGGCGGTTTTTGGGCCGGTTGCGCCCGCTTTAGCGGCGGTTTCACGAGACAGGCGTCTGGCAGCACTGCTCATTAATTCAGCTCTTCGGTTCTTGTTCGGAGTTACGGGTACCACACTCGAAGTTTACCACGGATTGACCACGAGGAGGATCTATTCAACTGACGAGGTAATTGACCAGGTTCGTGGGCTAACTCTGACTATCCTTCGTATTCGTTATTCACATCTCATTAAAAGTTGCGACCTAGTTTTTTCTGCAAGTTCTTGTGTTACCACCGAATCCGCCAATAAGCCAGAGCCAAAACCTCCGGCTAAATCGTTACACTTCCCGAATGCGAGAGCATTGACATCCAACGTCTACCGGACTCCTCGGGATCGGTGCCGTTTATTGAAAACTTTTGAAACTTACGCTTCTTTCAATGCTGTTGGCGGGAGCTTTTTGCCAGATGAACAAGCCTGAATTGAAGCATTACTATATTATAAGTATTACTGGTGGTCACGAGTAATCAGTGGTGGTACACCTATAATGAAGTAATGCTTCAATTCAGGCTTGTTCATCTGGCAAAAAGCTCCCGCCAACAGCATTGAAAGAAGCGTAAAGCTCCCTGCTGGTGTAACAGAGGAAACATATTAGGTGAAACCGAGGGTGACTAAGGGTGAGACGGGGGTTGTGGGAAGGAGACAGGAAACAGGAAAACATTGATGGTGGAGGTTAGGGGTAGGACGATCAGGTTTCTACATGCACACTCAACAGCGAGGTGCAAAGCACCGAGCATCCTATACAGGGTGTATCAGATAAGGTGCGCAGTACTTCACCCACGTATTCTACAACCAATTTCCAACAAAAAGTGCCTCTTAGCAATTTTTTTATCTCGCTTAGTTTTTGAGTTATTTCACTTCTAAGATTTTTTTCGTGTTTTCGACCTTGTCTCAGCAAAACAGCTATAACTCACTCACAGTATTATGTAAAGTAAAAGTTGAGGATTCCGTTGGAAAGTTTGTTAAATTTCCTATCTTTCAAGCGCCAAACCAATTTTTTTATGCTGACATCAAGTTGGCGAAAAATCACTCTACAAAGCTAATTTCTAGAAAATTTGAAAAAAGAAGGTTTTTAAAACGTTCATTACTCCACTCTAATCTGCATTTGATCAGGTGCCTGTAGCTTAAAAAATGCACCAAAAGGTCAGCTTTCGAATGGTATATCAAAAAAAAAATTTTTACTATTTTATTTGGTCGAGAAAACCTCGTTTGAATGAAAAAAACAGCAAAGTATGTCGAGGTTTTTGACGCTTGGTAATGGGTTTCAAATAAGTAGGCATTTTTACGAACAAAATTAATCTGTTCTATCTTCTAAGGTGTAGTTTTAAATTTGTGCAAGCATGTTCTAATACGTAATTACAGTAAATGTTCAAAAAGGCCTCCATTTTGTTGAATGCACAAATGTGTCCTTTTGCACATTGCATCAACAGCACTTCGAAGCTCTCTTCGGGTTTGTTTAATTTGATCTCCGCAATCCATTATTCTTTGAATGAGATGATCTCTCGACTCAATCCTGACGTCGTACACTTTTCCTTTGAGATTCCCTCAGAGGTAACATCGGAGTGAGGTCAGGACTGCGCGGGGACCACTGGACGGGTCCATACTGACCGATCCACCTATGAGTAATTTGAAAGTTAAATGAATGCTTTAAAAAAATTGTTCAACGTATTTTTCCTTATGTTGAGTGGAGAATTCTTTTTCTTTTAATGTGCTGTATGATGAACAGGAGGTTTCAGTTTCTAGCCTGTTTTCAAAGTTGGTGTTGATCCATTCCCTTAGGTACTGCTCGAGTTCCTGACACCCGTCCATTTGAAACCAGAGATTCATTCTCCCCACCAGAGGCATATCATCGACGAATTCTAACACTTCATTTTCTAGCAACTTCAAGAATTAAGTGTGGTTTTATTAGCTTGATCGGTTCAGAACATGATATTTGACAGAGAGTATGATAAAGAGAAAGTATGGGAAACAGTCTTTACTCACGTTACAAAAAGAATTGCCGTTTAACCGGCCAGGCAGCAAAACAGGACCTAACATACGATTTCGGGTCATTCCAGCCCACACGTTTGCCCGAAAATCATATTGGTAATGGGACACATGGGTCCCATGAGGATTTTCTTCGGCCCAAATGTGGCTGTTGCGGTGATTGAACATCCCAGCCCGTGTAAATGTGGCCTCATCAGTCCACATCACTCTGTCACCGCGTCATGGGAATTCTGCTTGGTATCATTCACAAAATTGTACCCTTTGGCCCCCGCGCAGTCCTGACCTCACTCCGATGGACTATTACCTCTGGGAGAATCTCAAACCAAAAGTGTACTACGTCAGGATTGAGTCGAGAGATCCAAAGAGTAATGGATTGCGGTGATCAAATGAAACCAAACCGAAGAGAGCTTCGAAGTGCTGTTGATGCAATGTGCAAAAGGACACATTTGTGCATTCAACAAAATGGAGGCCTTTTTGAACATTTACTGTAATTACGTATTCGAACATGCTTGCACAAATTTAAAACTACACCTTAGAAGGTAGAACAGATTAATTTTGTTCGTAAAAATGCCTACTTATTTGAAACCCATTACCAAGCGTCAAAAACCTCGACTTACTGTTTTTTGCATTCAAACGAGGTTTTCTCGACCAAATAAAATAGTAAAATTTTTTTTGATATACCATTCGAAAGCTGACCTTTTGGTGCATTTTTTAAGCTACAGGCACCTGATCAAATGCAGATTAGAGTGGAGTAATGAACGTTGTAAAAACCTTCTTTTTTCAAATTTTCTTGAAATTTGCTTTGTAGAGTGGTTTTTCGCCAACTTGATGTGAGCAGAAAAAATTGGTTTGGCGCTTGAAAGATAGGAAATTTAACAAACTTTCCAACGGAATCCTCAACTTTTACTTTACATAATACTGTAAGTGAGTTATAGCCGTTTTGCTGAGACAAGGTCGAAAAAACGAAAAAAATCTTAGAAGTGAAATAACTCAAAAACTAAGCGAGATAAAAAAAATTGCTAAGAGGCACTTTTTGTTGGAAATTGGTTGTAGAATACGTGGGTGACCTTATCTGATACACCCTGTATATGTGGCTGGCGGGCAAAATGGATATCATTCCTTTTTGCGGCTGAAGTTATTTGGCGGGCCAGTTGTTTTTGGGGGGATATCACATCTTTTTGCATGGCTAGTTTTCGAGTGGTACTTATACAATACGGTTCAATTTAACAAAAGTACCTACGAGGTAACTAGTAAATTTTTTCTTAAATGAAGTTTTATCCTAGTCAAAATTTAGTAAAAAATTAGTACGCCTACTAATTTGCCTTTTTGTTTCTTGTTTTTGTGACAAGAATAATTATTTTTTGGAAATTATTATTTTTTATCTGAAATGTGTTTGAAAAATAAGTAGTTTTAAAAATTTTGCGAATTGTTTAAATATTAGTTTTAAAATGTTCGATTAATTAAAACGATTAACAATTTAAAAAAAAAATATTAAAATTTAAAACAATTATTCTTATTATTACATTTAAAAAAAATAGAAAGAATTGGAAATTTGAATGAATTTGAATTAGAAATTTTTTGAAAATTTGTTGCATTTTTTCTTGGGGATTGTGCAAATTTTTGTTGTTGAGAATCATTACAATAATAATTATTGTAATTATAATGAGTGTGTGTGGTTTAGGTTGACCGTCAGTAAGAATGATGTTGAGGGATGTCGAGGGTCGGTCAAATGAAAATTGATTTATGTGCCAACGTTGGCACATAAATCAATTTTCATTTGACCGACCCTCGACATCCCTCAACATCATGTAATTATAATTGTAATTATTGGTGTCGAAGAGAAAGTGGAAAGAGAAAGTTTGCAAAAGGTAAAACGCACGTTTTTATACCAACAATCGCGAATAACTCGAGAACCGTTGGGAAAAGTGACAAAGGTGCTACCCTCATTCGAAAGCCCATAAAATTTCCTATCGATCCTTAAACAGGCGCTACTCTACGACAATTTTTTTTCTGACCACCGTTCAACTTTGATGTTTTCGGAAATTAGCAAAATCAGTAGATCAGTGGAATTTATTCACGTATTTTTGGCTGTGGATTAGTCGAATCGATTGAGATTTAGTTCAAAATTATTGAGCATAATATGCTCAATAATTTTGAACTAAGTCTCAATCGATCTTATTATACTAGACAACCTAGCGGACATTTTAAGACCAACCGCACCAATTTCCATCAATTTTGGCGGTAGTTGTTGTTGAAAATAGAAAAATCACCATAACTCCTTTATTTTCCCCTTTAGGAAGCTCTTTTTGATCTCAAATTAAACAGTTTTAAATGCTAAATACAACTAAAAAAGAAAATCTGAAAAAGCTTCAATTTTGAAGGAGTTATGACCATTTGAAATTCCTAAAAATTACTATTTCCCCCATAATTAGGAGGGAAATGGGGGGAGGGAGAAAAAATGTTCAAAAGGCACTCCCTTGGAGCATAACAAACGTGTGTGCAAAATTTCAGCTCGATCCGATTTGTCTGCTGGGCTGTAGCCCCGTCAATGAACAACAACAACAACAAGAAGAACACGAAAAAGTGAAAAATAGTGGTTTTAAAACTGTTATACCCCCGACTCCTGATGTTCCCGAGAGCTGAAATTTGGTTTACGTCCTCACGTGCCCCTGGAGAGTTGGTGTACAAAAAATCAACTCTCGAGACACTCAGGGAGCCGAGCTATGGTAGGGTGAAAACCCCAACTTGTTCCGTCGCGTAATCAGTGTCTCAGTCGCTTCGGTTTTCTGGGCGGGCGGGACGCTCCCTCGTCCCTAGATTATTATATAAAATACTATTTCCCGTGCTGTCTCAAGTCACAGACATGGACGTCACCTTGTAACGCCGGAAGGCTTATACAAATAAAACATTTGATTTCATTTCATTTCAGACATGGACGTCCGACGAATCCTCCAAAGTACGCAGTTGGAAGGGTCATGCAAGCGAAAACGAAGATCTTCAGCCAGCAATGGGGACATCGAAAACTCACCAGTTCGTGAAGTCAACCGTTCGATAGAAAATGGTCACGCAAGCCATCTGGGCGATATTGACCAGCCTACTACCAAAAAACGACTTCCCCTCACAGAGCTGCCAGTTTCACAGACGTTAGGTGACACTGATGGCAGTGAGGCTGAATGGCTTGACACTGAAGACCTCTCGTTTGGGGATGGTGAGGGTGACCTGGATGGCAGTACAGTTGAAGATACCGCAAGTGTTGATGAAAATGAAGAACCATCCCAAAACATTGGGCGACTAGTGCATTGCTTCAAACGGGATTCACCTTCCTCTCAGTCATCACCCTTTGAAAATCTGGAAGGCTGTAATGAAGATGACAGGGAAAACCTGGATGGCAGTGAAATGGAAGATACCGCATCTGTTGATGAAAGTGAAGAACGACCCCATAAAAATACGCTTGAAGCTTGTAATGAAAATCTCTCAATTGAGGTGGATGACGCAGAAAACACCGATGAATGTGAAGTGGAAGATGCCCCAAGTACTGTACAAAATTCTTCTTCTCCTTTGCTAACCTCATTTGAAAGAAACTTTTTCCAGGCTAAGAGACATTTTGCTACTATACCTGAGATTATGAATTTCTTTAACTCTAAATTACGGTGTGGGGCTCAAGACCGAAATAAAATATTCTGTGGAAATCCAGGTTTGCAGCCTAAAATGAGAAGTGTTCTTCTAGAATGGATTGTAGATGTTTGTGATGCCTATAAACTACAGAGAGAAACGTACCATTTAACAGTGGATTACCTCGATAGATATTTATGCATTTCTGAGAACATTTCCAGAGACCAAATTCAGTTGATTGGTGTCACAGCCCTCTCGATTGCTGTTAAGAATGAGGAAACCGATCTTCCTACAATATCAGAGTTTGCATTTTTAACTGATGGAGCCTGCACAGCCCAAGATGTAATCAAAATGGAAAGGAAGATGGTCGAGGTCTTGGAATGGCGATGCGTGGTAACTACTAGCAATGCTTGGGTGCTCGGGCTCCTTCAACTTCTAGGCATGCTCGAGAAAGAAAAACCAGAAAGCCAAGATGTCTGTGTCCCTCAATATAACCATCGAATTTATGAAACCATCATGCATTTGTTGGACTTTTGTAGCTTGGACTGTGGATTTGTGAAGTTCTCCTATAAAGTATTGGCTCTTTCAGGCATACATGTTGTTGTATCAAAGCCAAATCCACTAATCTTGAAATTCGCGGGATATGACCTTGCGGATTTGGCAAGTTGTATTAACTGGTTGCAGCCGTTTTGGACTACCCTGTGTCAAAACTTCAACTATGAAACAACCACGACTACTACAATTGGAAAAAATGGAACTATTGGCCGAGACGTTGACTTTTCACACATGCAAATCAAGCACACCATTGACTTGGACATGTTGGAAGCTGTACAGATGATTTTTGAAGCCAAAAGGAAGAATGAAGTGATTTCCGAGCTACTTCTTACTCCACCTTCAAGCTCTGAGAAACGAAGAAGTAAACGCAATAGGGGAATGAAACTTGAGACCTCCGGTGGTAATTAAAACCTACGAATTAATTCATTTAACCAACCACATTATATGTGATTCTAATTCGTTAAAATGTTTTTGGTGATAATTAAAAAATAATAAAAATTATAAATTAGGTATCATAATAAAACATTTATGAATTGAATCCTGGTAGGCTATCACCAAAAACATTTTAACGAATTAGAATCTGGTATTCATCACCAAATTTGTTCTGAATAAATAAATGATGAATGGCATGCTGTGTGTAATGTGAGGTGAGTTTATTTGATGATGACCATGGAGCTTAGGAAATATTGGACTGAATAGATTTCAAAGCAATAAGCATAACGAATTGTATCCATTAGGATAAAGCAAGTCATGCCCAAGGAATTTATTTAGTATTTCATATCCAACCTTCTTGTTATTCAATTTATTGTCAACTTGTGGAACGCATTTTCATACATTCAAGACAGCCACTTAGTTTTTTTTTTCTTATCTAAGTTAATATTGTAATACCAATTCTGCTAATAAATTCATTTGTTCATGAATATATTTATTTATTTTTAAATTGCCCCTAATGGATAATTGAATGGCTGGCCAGAACAAAGTGGTATATCCAAAATGTGAAGAAGTGGGTTTTGGGTGGAATGTGGTTGTATCTTAGAATCATATGATTTCCTAAGAATTTGAGAGGTAAGCAGTTTGTACTGCAAGTTTAATGCTAAGTAACTAGAAAAACATAGAAAACCCAAAATTGAACATCGGAGACATAATAATAAATTATTTATTGCATGCTGAAAAGTTAGTTTTTTGGACATACAACGTTCTGGCCACCCATTCAATTGTTATTCAATGAGTTGGAAATTAGTTCTGTGTATTTCTCAACGAGCTACATTTTTACCATGGTGTTTTTAAATGTCCCAAGCAATCAATCAATCAGTTTATTCACAATATTGCCTGGTTGGCTAATGTGGGGAGGGAGTTGTGTTTGTGTCAGTTATACAGGGAGTAACCTTTTAGGTCGTACCACCGGCCATGGATCAATTCTACAACTAAGTTCTGATGAAAAGTGTCCTATAAAATTTTTTTATACCGGTTGAAATCCGACTTCTTTCACTTTTAAGATTTTTTTCGTGTTTTCGACCTTAAGTCACTAAAATGGCTTTCAGTCAAAATTCAAATGTCATTATACCGTTGGAAAGGGCTTTAAATTCCCTATCTCCCTAGTGCTAAATAAAACTTTTTGAAGAAGATTCAGATATTTAAAAAATCCCCAGTCATGCAGCATGACTATAAGAGCGAATTTTCAAAGAAATATTTGGTTTTATGTAAAACGTCTTCATTAAAGAACATCTCAAGTTTCTTCATCTTCTAAGTGCTCGAGTTTAAGAGCGGAATAAGATATAGCAATTCTAACTTCCCCATCATATTCAGCGTGTAAAAACCTGGAAAATGAGGTGTCACTTGACATACCGTTTCATTTTTGGTATTTATGGGTTAACCAATCTATGTTTCGCTGAGTCAAACGATGACACAAGACTTCTCGAGTAAGCAGTCACTGATAGGTGTCTTATCCAATTTACTTTTCGAAAATTGTCTTAATTTCTGTTGATTTGTATGGTAATTTTGTTAGACTATGTGGGCCAAGCTAAACATTACTATCATGTGCAATTAGGTCAATGCAGTGGGTTTTAAACTTCCATCTCCCTCCCCCCATCGCAATTAATCAAACCAGCTTGCTCATAATAACACTAGGCTCCGAACATCATTAATTGATCAGTTGTAATTGATCTGTCTACTCATCCACTTGTCCCATGGCAATTTTTTCAACTCAAGAATATGCGGACGTGCTGTTGGTTTATGGTTTGACAAACCAAAACGCCAGTGAAGCTGTACGGGGAATACCAGCAGCGCACAGTGGTCGGAAATTGATTTTATGGGACTAAAAAGGGTAAAAATGATATTGAACGGGATCGGTGTTGTGGTGAAAGTACACCCAGATATCTACACAAGACAACTCATGTTTGTTTACTCGCTAATCTTCCCTCTTGAAACGATAATAAACACGTTAGGACGTGCATTCCGTTTGGTTACAATAGCGATCCGTACTACGAGGTACATCTCAGTAGTAGATGCTCGCCCGTTTAACTCACTCGTTTCTGGTACTACCTACGATGGACACTCCCCAAGTATGTACTTAAAAAACATATTTCATGCCAACAATTATTTTTAAAACATTTGATCGTAGTTAGAATAGTGATACAATGGAGACCTTTTTTTCATACCCTACGAAACTTTCAAAGTCTGCCAAAAGTGAACTTGACTTATTTTAAACAAGATCATTTTATGGATCTCTTCAGGAATGTTCCTGTAGAGGATTAAAACCAAAATCAGCTGCTACTACCAGCAACTTTTTGTTTTTTAACTGGTTCAGTGCCGCAAAACGGTATTTCACCTATTGTGTAATTACACTGCTGAGTTCGTTTTATTATCGTTTAAATTATCATTAGGAGTCTGTTATTCTTTCAAATATATATTTAATGTTTCATTACCAAGTATATTACATTATTAAATACTTTGGTTTCAGCAATAACATTAAATATCAGAATTTTTAATCTAGACCTCCTTGTTGGTAATGCAAGAGGTAGATGCAAACAAAATTTGTAAAAAAACAAAAAATCTACCTCTCGCATTACCAACAAGGAGTTCTAGATAAGAACCTTTTAATGAAATTCTGATTGGTACATTATGGCTGAATATTATGGGGTCCATTTTAGACCCCATGTTTATAGAACTTTTTTGTTCAGCGTAAAATTTCCTATGAGAATCCGTATTCAGATAATTTCGCTCCCATAAAATCGGTTTTCCGATGACTGTGCGTACCCTGCAAAAACGTGTTTTCAAGGGTACTAGTACGTAACCGGCTGACTGTGCTGGTCATGTTCTGTGTTCTCTGTAAGTCACTGACAAAGAGGATAATATCAATAATATAATACATATTATGTAATTTCGGTCATCGGATTTCAAATGAAAGTATCGAACCCTCCCTTCAATAATTGTGTCTTCCATGTCTTCGAATGGCTTATTCCAGTCTCAGCTAATGAGATAGCCAAAATATGAGACAGCCAACAAAATTTCCGTTTGTTATTGATATCCTTCAGTTTTATGAACTGTTATTTTGTTTTGCATCCTACTATTAGGTAATTAGGCGTTAAGCTTTCATTTTCTTCTTCTTTTTTAAATTTTTCTTTTAGTAAAACTCACTACATTGACCTAATTGCCAACGATAGTAATGTTTAGCTTGGCCTACCTAGTCTAACAAAATTACCATACAAATCAACAGAAATTAAGACAATTTTCGAAAAGTAAATTGGATAAGACACCTAATAGGTGTCACCTATCAGTGACTGCTTATTCGAGAAGTCTTGTGTTATCATTTGACTCAGCGAGACAAAGATTGTGAACAAGATTGCTGCCTAACTAATTTTACGGTAAAAATGTCGATTTTCGCGAAAAAATTTAGTTGTTGATTTATCCACGGTTTTTGGCACGGGAACGAGGATTTTAAACTGTAAACAATTTTTTGATCATATCGTTGGAAAGCTGAGATTTTGGGCCAACTTTTAGGGTTACAGTGTGCAAGTAACCGGCAGATTCAGTTAGGCTTACAAAAAAGTTTGAAAAAAACTGTACATTTCAAAAATTGTCGAGGCTTTCCTATTCGGGCTCATTTTGCAATATCTGAATCTTCTTCAAAAAGTTTTATTTACCACTAGGGGGATGGGGAATTTAACGCCCTTTCCAACGGTATAATCACATTGGAATTTTGACTGAAGAATCAGGGACTTATGGCCATTTTAGTGACTTAAGGTCGAAAACACGAAAAAAATCTTAAAAGTGAAAGAAGTCGGATTTCAACCGGCATAAAAAAAAAATTGTATAGGACAATTTTCATTAGAAATTAGTTGTAGAATAGATCCCTGACCGGTGGTACGACCTTAAGGGTTACACCCTGTATGTTGCTTGGATTGTGTCTTGGTGTGTGTGTTTATGGGAATGCTTCGTCCTCCTCTTGAGCCTGCGACTTGAGGGTTGGAGTGTCCCACAGCTCTATTGACGAGTGCTCTGAAGGCCTCCTCGATATTCACCTCTTGACCCTCACCGTCTCCATCTTCAGTAAGTAAGTAACAACGCTAATTCTGCCCACGTACCTTTGATCAGCAGAGGTCTGGCTTTTTCGATTGAACTTCTAACACACTTCGATAGCATTGCTTCATTCTGATTTCTACTGCAGACGTCAAAGTACGCTGTTACTGTAAAAGTACAAAAAAAAGTTGCAGTCGTCAACGAAAGTATGAGTTCATACAATAAACTGGGTCTAATTAGGAATTACACTTAGAAGGTAGTAACTTGAGTTTTCCAAATTTGTATAATTTTGTTACTCTTTAATTATTAATAATTCAATCAATTCGTATAGGTATAGGAAACCGAACCAGATTCAATTTGAGATTAATTCGATTTAATTTGCGATTATTAAATGTTTACCTAAATATAGTCACTTACTAGGTTTATATTTTGCAGCGGCCACACCACCCAGCAATACACAAAACGCTAACGTCCGCATCATCTTGAGGTGAACCGGAGACTGAATCCGACGCCTAGAACTCCAGCTCCCTCAAGGAACACCGCTTCACGTCTTCACATCCTTCCCACTTGGACGCTGATCCTCAAGGGCGTTTAGGATGACAGATTCATCACAATTACAGTCCTACGCAATAATGAAAGCATCAGGTGAAATGACGCAGATTGGAAGTTCCAGTCATTTAACGATGAGCGAATTTTCGAACTAATGAACTAACAAAAATTTGCACATTCTTTGAGAGCCAAACTCTGCTGGCCTCTGTGTCTTTCAATCGTAATTTTATCTATTTTGGCAACATTTGGGCTTTTAAATAGAAGGTTCGGGAAAAGTAATCCATTATTTTGCAGGTGGATGGCGTCTCAGGCGTATCTTGTTATGTATTTATGTAATTAGACTAACCTTCACTCGTTGAAAATGGCAATTACTTTTCAAAACAAACGATATTGGACCATCGTTGTGGGTGATGGATTTAGTTGTTAGAGCCTTGAAGATGGAGGTGAAAAAGGAGAAAACCCGGTATGTTTTACAATTTTTTTTTTTGACAAAGGGGAAAACGCAAATCAGGCGGTTGAAATTTTAAACAGTGTTGTCGATACGGTAACGGCCAATCATGCTCAATTTTGGTTTCGTCGGTTCGAGAAATTTTTTTTGTGAAAGATGCCCCACGTTCAGGAAGGCCGGCAGTCGAAAATGTCGATGGAATTCTGGAGATGGTTAGGAAGGAACCACATACCTAAAGCTAGGCTTCAAAAAACACATGACGTTTGGGTACGAGCTGACGTTTTAATTGGCGAATCCTTAGACAAAAACGAACGAGACCGACCCATTTCCTAAAAGATTGGTTACTGGTGATGAGAAGTGGGTCGCGTATGACGATTTCAAGCGACAACAATCATGATTGAAGGCTGGTGAAGAGCTCCAAACGAGGATTGACGGTCCAGGAAGATCCTGTGTTTGGTCATTCATTATTAAGTTGCTATCGAATTGCTAAACTCTCAATTCGGACCTCTACTGCCAGCAATTGGACCGATTGAAAGCGGCGTCATGTTCCAACAAGACAACGCCAGACCTCACATATCGATGATGACTCGTGTGAAGCTTAGGGAGTTTGGCTGGGAGGTTGTGATGCATCCACTTTACAGTCCAGACCTGGCACCAACCGACTACCATCTTTTGGTTTATTATCTTCGATAATGAACCATTGGAATCGCCCAAAGAAAAAATTTTTTTAACCCCCCTGTCAAAATTGTTTTGTCCATGGCAAACGCTCTTAGTAGTCTAAAATTAGGCTCAAGAGTAGTCTAAAATTAGGCTCAAGAGAGGCATGTAAAAACTGGCTCGCTCAGTTTTTTGCCTCCAAGGGAACATCGTTTTGGTAGAGTGAGGTTACCTTCTAAATAGCTGGGAGTCATCGAAAAACAGAGGGATACTTGATTCAAAATGAGTGACTGTACCTTTCGTAAATAAAGTTTCAAAATGGACGTTAAAAAGTGGATTTCATATAAAAAATTTTTGACCGGACCTCTTAAAAGCACAAATGTACATCTTGACCGGACATCTTGACAATTTGAGGATTTATTCGTGGAACCCTCAGAAGGCGCTATTCTGATGACAGAGAATTTGAATGAAGATACACAAAATATGGGTCATTCTCCAATTTCGGTGCTATTTCAGTCACAGAGCTCTATAAAATTGATCAACCATCAGAATGAGGATGATTTTTTTTTCTGTTACTAACCTCCTTGAGACCAACATTTCCTTCTCACTATGATGTTCCAGTAATTAATGGGTACCTTGTTATAAAATATATAATGCTAGTTTTGTCACTCCCTAGCCCTGTCACAAAGCTGAGGCTGTGGCTTTACAAGGCAATGGTACCAGTTTCTTTTGCAGTAATCCTAAAAAAAATTACTACATTTCTTTCAGCATTCTTTCAATTATTGGTATAAAACACAATTTGAATTTTAGATGGAACACATCAATCACCAAATTACTTTTTGTCTCTGTCACACAGTTTTTGGTCACTCCCTAGCCAGTTTTTGAAATGCCCGCCAATATACCCTCACAAAGGGAAATTTCGTGCTGACAGGTGATCTGACAACACTGGCAGGGTGCAGAAACACGTGGTCTGCTCTGTTCCCTTTTCTAACCTCTTCAGTTGCTTCCAAGCTGTGATAGTGAAGGTGAAGTGTTTGAGTATTTTTATTGATGGTCACTCCCTAGAGTTCAACAAAATCAATACAGGTAAGAATTATGATTTGAATGTTACATAGTTTTGTAGTACATCATAGCCTCTCTACATACACGATTATCTTTGTTTTTTTGTGAAGCTGCTCTAGCGTGAACAAATGAAAAATGGTTGATTTGTCACTCCCTAGGCGGTCACTCCCTAGCCTCAATGAAAATTCTTATGGGACTAGGCGGTGACAATGATGGCAAGGGAGGGACAAATGGGTATAACTCTCTTTCGACAAGCATTATTAAAGCCATAAAGATTTTGTTTTTGCTTCCTCAATTACTGCCAAAGGTAGTACTAAAGCAAGAAAAAAGAAAAAGTGTCTTCCAAAATCGAAATTCCACTCGCGTTTTGCATTTCTATCTCAACCAAAGCTATACGACCACACAGTTGGTATATTTTGTGCTGCCATTACATATCATTGAATAGAGTTGATGATTTCAGGAATATGGCGCCAAAAAAAATTTCCGAAAGTGAAAAGAAGGCAAAGAAGAAAGAAGCTGCCAGAAAGAGACGAGAAAAAATAAAAATGGATCCTGTTTTAGCTGCCTTGGAAGCGGAAAAGAAAGGAAGAAATATGAAAGAAAAAAGCAGTTAAAATTGGCTAAAGATATGAATTCTAGAGAGTTGAGAGCAACACGAAAAGCATGGAGGATTAGCAAGAAGGATTCAAGAAACAGAGAGCACCGTGCTAGTCAAGTTGCCCAGCTTATTGAAAATAACTCCCCCCCCCCCCCCCTACTGATGATGAAGAACGATGTTGACGATGACACCTTACATTGAACCTCAACATAAATGTTGAGTATTTGACATAAATTGTAACATAAATTGAAGTGAATGAGCAGGCGATGTGATGAGCCAACTTGACAGTTTGGTATTTTTCCTTTTTGTTTTTATTTTTTTCTTCAAGTCATGGGAGTGTTTTTCCCAATTATAAGTCAGTTCACCTGTTATAAGATAATATTAGTAAGCTTCTGTTAGTTCCTTTAGATCCTGATTAAACATAATGATGTTTATTTTATATAACATGTTCGAGATAATGATGTTGAGGGATGTCGAGGGTCGGTCAAATGACCGGTCAAATGACCGGTCATTTGACCGACCCTCGACATCCCTCAACATCATTCTTACTGACGGTCAACCTAAACCACACACACTCGTTCGAGATAATATTTGTTTACGTATAACATGTATGTTATACGTAAACCAATATTATCTATTATAATATTTGTTTACGTATAACATGTATGTTATACGTAAACCAATATTATCTCGAACATGTTATATAAAATAAACATCATTATGTTTAATCAGGATCTAAAGGAACTAACATGTGACATTACGTTTTACGTTGGGTTCTATAGTCATAATGAATGTGATAAGACTGGAAAATGAAAATGTTTTTAACTATTTTTAAGCAGAACAAGTTTCTTGTTAGAGTTTTATACTATGTTTTTATGCTGAAAATCGTATATATGTTCAAAACGTTAAGGCTGACTACTGCTAAATACAATTTTTTTAAAGATGAATACTGTAATAAGGTTTTGTATTTCGTTTTGTCACTCCCTAGTCGTATTGGTCACTCCCTAGAATAAGACTTTTTTTTGAAAACCTCTGTCACGAAAACTACGATATTAAGTGTGTGCCTGCTTCAGGAGGATGTCAAGGAGCCTTTCCTAAAGGCAATAAAAATTTTAAAAATCGAAAAAATCGAATTCGGTTTTCGAAAAAGTTTGATAACTAAATAGCACCAAAACTGGAGAATGACCCATATATTCATTTCAATTATGACCTTCGTAATGGTCAGCAGACCCTGAAGAGTTCGTAGGTTGCTTTGATAAAAAGCTCACAAAGTCAGGCTGCAAGACAGGAACTGTTTTGTACATATTTTATAGTTGTTAATCAAGAGCAACACCTTTGAAGATCTTGGAAAAAAAAACCATTCGCCCCTGGGCGACCTTAGCGGATGTTGTATCAGGAAGAGCATTTCCTTCCTCCTCATGTTAGTTCCAATACAACTCAGCGAGTATCTGCAGAGCACCGGTCGGACGCAAGGATGAAAACCCGTTCAAACGACCTTGTCGATGACTTAATATCACGGTGTAATCGCCCACTTCCCGTTTAAATTACTTCGATCCAATCCTCCACCGCCTGGAGAACCTATTCCCACTAAGTAGAAGAAACAACAATTAAACAACCAGGATAATTCCAAGGATTAGTAGGGTAGGTATCCTCCTTGTAATGGTAGCTCCCAAGCGTCTTCTCAAAGGATCATCAACCACTGCCAAACCCCCGTTGTGCAAGCTAATTTGAAAACAACAAATCATTTCAAATCTAGATATGGTATAAATAAAATAGCGCTAATCCACGAGACACACTGATAATATACTGGGAATATTTAGTTTGTTGTTGTTTACAGAAGAAAATACCCTTAATGAGTCCACGCTATCATCGAATGCCTCATTTTCACCTAAAGACGCTCTCCAAATACGGATGATCCCGTAATTTGGATGTCACATCCACCTAAACTGATTCATGGAAACCGGTACTAGGTTGCGACAAAATTCAGTTTTGTAAGAATTTCTGTCTAAATTCTGTGAATAATAATATTTTGGAATCCTAAATTCCCGTTCGTTTCAGCAGTGAACGTTGCAGTATGCTTCTGCAGTTTCCTGCCGGAGGACTTGACAAATTTCGCGTGTTAAAATAATCCCTGGTCATGAAAAAAATACAGGTACGACTGAATTTGAGTTGTTGGTCGACCAAAAGTGGAGGTGGTGGCCGTAACATCACTTTCGTTCAAAACAAGTTGCCTACTTAAGTTCATGAGTTCATGACTAGAGAGTTCTGGTGATGCTGCATGACCTAATTAGCAAAAGTTTTGAAGTAAAAGTTCGAAAATCGATTCAGCATCCAAAAATGCCAAAACATTTTGTTTTGGCATTGTGTGTGTACTAGGTATATAAATTATTACCACACTGCTCAAACTATCCAACCTCAAGACCCATTTGCAGGCTATCTTTCATTGAGACACAACTCCAAGACCTGTTATTTGACTAATTTTCACTAACTAAAATCACCTGCGATTGGAACGATGTTGAATCCCTTTCAGAGGCAGAGCTTTGCCTTTCTGTTGGAGCTCCACGTTAATATGAGGATCGTCACTCTCTTTGATTTTAGGTCAGTTATTTGGGACTGAACAGTCTCTTTGGACGTGTGACCACTAACCTCTTGAAACAGTCTCCTTGCATTGAAAAACTTTCGCTTTACGACGAGGATGACATTTCGCAGTTAGAGGATGGAGCGAATGTATTTGTTGGAAGAGAACAACTCTCACAGGCCGTGAAGGTATTTGTAATTTTAAAGTTATCAATAACTTGAAGCTACAATGCCATATTATAAGACAGTTTTCAAAATGGCGCAGTCAGTAGGTACTGCTACTGTTCATCAGAAAATATTTGTACACATCGTTAATTGCAGCCGCTATTTTATTAATCAAAATTTCGTTTTCAGAATGTTGACATCGTTGTGATTGGAGATGAAGTCTGTGGTACGCATGGGGAGAAAAGATTGAAAATCATTGGACCCAAAATTATCAGATACACCGAAGCAATACTCGCGTCTTCGCCGAACGTTAGTTCACCTCAAGTTTTCAACTACCCCACTAATCTTTAGCGCAAGGTACAATTAAAGAAATAAGTGGTCAATGATTGTTTTCAAAATTGTTTGCAGGCAATTATCTTGGTTGCAGCTTCGCCACTGAACATTTTGGTTCCTCTTGTTGGGCATTTTCTTGGGCCGGACTGGCACCATCGCTTACTTGGCATAACATCAGTCGACACTTTGCGCGCCAGTAGGATTTTGAACGGGCTTCTGAATAATCCGCTGGGGGAGTCGCATATACTTCCAGTTGTCGGAGGATCATCGTCCACAAGTCGAGTGCCTCTGTTCTCGCACATTCACCCCAAAACCCTCATTTGTACAGTAAGTTTACTTTTGGGATGTAGCCCGTCCTCGCACGTTTGAAACACACCATTCGCTTAATATTTAATACTCCTTGTCCGCCAGAAATTTGCTTAGGCAGTTGAGTCTTAAGGATGCTACCTTCTACAATTAAAAACGAAAAATCCACTATGGAAAATACGGTTATCTGTAGTTATTTAAAGCAAAGCTAGGTAGGTGGAAAAGGCGAAGATAGCTTGGTGAGGAGGTATCTTGAGGAGGAGATGCGAAAGTCGTAGGTGTGAAAGAACCAAGTCGAGGGGCACATGTAATCGTCACCAAAAGGAAATGTAATGCATTTTTGTAATCGAGTCAGTTTACTTCAAAACATATTCTACGGAATATTTTACAGAACGTACAGTCCAACTGTTGAATGACCTTGGGGTACATGTCCTGGGGTTTATATTTGCTGAGCAATTTCTTGCCAAGTACAAGTCTCAGTAGGTTAGAGGGCCTTTGAAGGAATTTCTATGTCCGCGGTGAAAATAGGAAAGAACGCTTATGAAATAAGTCAAATGATGCACATAACATTGAACCACACTCCACATTGAATGACTTTCCTGTCAATCACTCTCAGGACACGCTAATTATGTTTCATCAGAGGTGGATCCAGACTTTGATTTTGAGTGTTTGGTTCATGAGGTTCATAAACTAACCTAATTCTTTCTATTGCATTGAAAGCGTTTAGGGGATCACGGACAATAATTGAATTTCTACCTAACTCCTACTTGTACATAACCGAATCAATGTTATTTTAGCGATTTTGTTTTTGGTCGTATGGACGGAGGTGTCACTAACTTGAAAAGCGAGATATCCTGCCGAAACGTTTGTGGCCATTTGGCAATAAGGCTGGGCTACTCCCTCTGTATAATAACTTACTATAATATAGCCAATTTTTGGCTTTCTGGGGTGCATGCCTCCATGGTCTCCCCCCCCCCCCCCCACCTATTCCAACCATATCCGCCCCTGTGTTTCATAGTAACGGTTCATATTCCCACAAGACCCATTCAGAAGAAAAAGTCAGTAAAATGACCAGGACCAAAGGATTCCAGACTTTTTTTTTCAACAACTGATCCATTGATTGATAGATACAGCGATTCTGGAGTGGTGTTAGTGGTATCAGTTCCTTCAATAGGTACCTATTTCACTGCGCATTGCGTTCCAAAAATGCATTAAACGCTATCCTCAGCTTAGTGGATTTTTCTTAGGCACCGAATGAAACTAACCCATCACATCAGGCGCACATATTGTCAGAATGCTCCATTAACCCACAATTCTCGGTTTCAGGACATCCGTGAAAAAATACTAGAAAAAATGAAATCTTTCGATAACTCGAAATACGGAGAAAGTGACTCAGTTGAACGAGCGTACAGCGCGGTCCGCTTCATTCACTCAATAATATCCGGTATGTTGAAGGATTCTCCGATTCCGGAAATTGCTATGACAAAAACAACTGAAATCCCAAACGCCGAGTTTTTCTCTCTTCCAATGCTCATTGGAAAGAATGGGGTTGAGTACGCGATGCCGCTCCCAAAATTTGATGAGTCTGAAGAGAAAATGTTTCTGGAAGCAACGGAAAGACTTGCTGAAGATTCAAGAAAAGCCCGTAATTTCATAAATAGTTTAGCTCAGGAATCTGTAAGGAATTCCAACTCGGACAGCGATGTATGTTTACAAAATAATGAAAGTGTACTCGTACAAACAGATGGTGGGTTATCAACAAGAGGTGTTCAAGAAGCTACCAGTTTGAAGAGGATTTCTGCCCAACGTATATTTCAAAAACACGATAAAGGTATCCACAATGTGAACAAACATTGCAAGAAGGTGGATTACGAGAATAGGGATTTCAAGTATCGTTTATGGGCAAAACGTACTGACAACGAAAAGGAATCCCAAGAGTTTAGTCGTAAAACCATCCCCGTGTGTCCTGATTATCAGCTCATTCCTGGAACAAAAGCAATCGGCCGAGATTTCAGAAAATTAGTGGAGGATGATAAAACGACAAAAAGTACGAATAAAAGTGTTGGGTTGGCTGAAAGCAAAACGACCAACAAGATAGCGGAAGACGCGTCATCAAATTGTGGCAGAGTATTGCCAAGCCAAACGCAAACTGTTCTAGAGACGTCCAACGGAATAGAAGCTGTGAGAGAACAGGATATTCCACAGCCAGGGGCCATTCAACAATTGATTTCTGAGGTGAAACACTCAGCAGCTTCATCAAATGATTCCAATCCCTTAAGGGAAAATACAGTGGAGCGTCTCCCATCTCCACAGGATTCTGATGCGTCTGCTGATGAAAGTGTGGACAGTGATTCAACACCAACTTTAATAGAAGAGGTTAACCACCATTTGGGTGATCAGGGAAAGTATGCTAGTACAATCACTCAGATTGAAGCCCATAAAAGTGAACCAAAGCTGATGAGAGGTGAATTCACGCATCTCGACAATTGTGAGAACGGTGGCAATCGAGTTGTGGACAATGGAACACCAGAGAGGATTTATCAAAATAATAGTGGCATCGCATCCGACAGTTGCAGCATAAAACACCCAAAACCCACCGTCCGACTTGTAAGTAAGTCGAAATCAGAAGTCGATGCTACGTGCTCCAACTCCGAAAAAAGCCACGAAGAATCTCGAAAGGATCTTCCCAGCCTTAGTTATAATTATGAATATTTGAAACGTAATCGTACCGTACCGACTAAAAACTACGATGAACGTATAGTAAATGGAAACACTGAAAACAATCTGCCAACATACGACGTTCAAATAGATAGTGTAAGAACACACCATCACAGTAGAAATAAATCCACATTTCCCTCATTTGAAAATAATTGTGAACAACCTAAAGTTCAATATAGTTCCCTCGATAAATTGAAACAGGCCGAAGATGTGCAGGATCCCAATCAGAATTCTCGCCATAATAAAGTGGTGAGGAAAATAAACTTGGGCGAAACGATAGGGATTGTTTCCAACAACCACCAGAAAAACCTTTCGAAGGGAACTACTGAAATATCACTTTATGGAGGAAAAAAGCCAGTGTCAAAACGACCTGGTAGCAATGAAGAGCGCTCCAATCAATATACAAAGGATCGTGGTTCGAATAAGTTGCCAGGAGTTCGTCACATTCCCAAGATGTTTCCAGTTAGAGCAGTCGCAAGTGAGGAAAGAATTCTATGTCTTTCAGACAGCCGGAATGAAAAAATCCTCAATGATTATCCAAAGGTCGAAATGATTAGATACAGCCCCACAATGTTAAGTGAGGCCTCGACACTGCCGAAGTCCACGATCCCTCCTGAGGAGGATTTCGGTAAATCAGAAAAGTTTGAACGGCCGCAAAGCAAAGCTACCACTCCTGACTCTAGCAGTCGAAGGGGATTTCCAACAAGTACCAAAACCCTGAAAGACGTGAAATGGACAACAAATGGGGAGGACTTAGTGGTTTCTAGTTTCGTAGGAGCTAAGAGCAGAGACACTGATTCGTGTTATATGAAGGAGCTCCACGCATCTCAGTCATTTCCTTGTCAATCCGAAACTCCTTTGAAATTGCTCAATCTTCCCGGTGGTAAACAAAGGTACGAAATGACCCATAAAAATTCGGAATTTGAAGAAAGACCAAAAGATACACCAGATGTCGATTTGTTCACTGAAACGACAAAAACCGAACTTACAGCTGACAAAACTAAAGGTTATTACATGCGTCAGAAAAGAGGTTCAGCACTGAATAATCAAACTTACGGTAGATCACAGAATCTTGGAAGTTCGAAGAGAAAACTTTCCAGAAAAAAGAGCAGCGAAAATAGAGAAACCTCCACAATGAAACGCAAATCCACCAGAGTAAGCACTCAATTATCGAACGAGAGAAAGAAGTTGGACTGTAAGACGTCTGATGGAAAGCAGTCCACAGCGGTTGTGAATCCGTGTCCAACTATTACAAAACTGAATCAGCACAGAGATTCGAGAAATACACTGAGCACAAATACCACAAATATGGAGAAGTGTGAGTCGGGTCTCGTACCTGCAAAATCTTCGAGCTCAGCTAAAGAGAATGATTGGGAGTCTAAATATTTTACGAAGGCTTCGGAAATGTTTTTCCGAATGTTCAAAGATACGGTTTCCAACAAGAAAATTGCACATGAGCGAGGCGGATTGAAAATGAATGACGTCATCAACGAGAGTGTTGACGTAAAAAAGAATGTCCAAGAAACGAAAGGTAGAAGTTTGGGTGTTGAAACTCAAGATCTAAGCCGCAAGGAAAACGTGAAAATGAACAGAAGTCTTAATAAGAAGGTCCCTTTTGAAGATAACAGCGTTAAAGATTCAACCAAACAAGATGGCACGGTAGGAAAGCCTGTAGGTAACAATGTAAGGTCAACAGAGTCTGACATTAGGAAAGCAAAAACTCCAAAAGTGAACACAAAAAATGTTAAAAATTTGAAAATGAATAAAAAAACAAATGGGTTAAAATCAGTTAAAAATACCGAGGGGCAGAGTGTTAATAAGTTAAGTAAGCTTCAGTCGCTGGATATTAAGGCAGAAACTGAATCTAGCGAGAAAAAAGGAGCTGAAAACAGCGTTTTTAATACTAAAATTACCGGTATGGCAAAATATCAAATTGAAAAAAATGATAATGTGAGAAAAGAAATCGAAATGAATTCTCCAATTGACGTCGAAAAATTGTTTGAAGAATCTTCAACAATCCCTTTGGATAGTTTTCATGGAAGCGACAACAAATTGTGGATGTCAACAGGTGTTACCGAAAAAGGAACTAAACGTAGTTTAGCAAACCAACAGCCTTTTTTACAAGGAGTGACAGCAACATCTGATAAAGGGAAGGGCGACGCTATGAATATGATAGATTTTAGTATCAGTAAAAACTCAGGACCATTGAGGAATGATGTTGGTCAAACTGGACTGAACACTTTTCTTGAAACAAGCTCGAAAGGTAGAACTGCTCAACCGACGTCTGCCCCGAAGAACGGCGCTGATTGGAGAGCGCCAGTCGTCCAGGTGCCGATTTCAAGTAAAACCATCAAGCAAGTAAATCCGCAAAACTACAAAGAGCAGATTTTGAATTCCAATCATACTATGAGGAAGATGGAGGGAGACGTTCAAAGTTGTGAGAAAACCAACAAGTGGGATAGAATTTTGACTATTTTCAAACACATTATAACCAGCGATTTAGAAGACAAAAGTAAAAATGTCGCCAAAAGCGTCGAATTTGGGAAATGCCTTAATGACCCAGTACAGCTGCGTCAAAAAACGTCAAATGCACCTTTGAAATTGTCTCCCAATCAAAAGATCGTGAAAGGCAAAATATCTTCAACTGTAAAAAAGAAAACTGTGATCGCTAAGAAGAAACAACCAACAGAAACCATCAGGCGGAATAGAGTTCTAAAAAACAATCCAAAAAAGATTGTGAACTATTTTAGTAAGAGGGGAAACGCAGGCTCTACCAAAGAAAATCCTATCTTGACTAAGTTGGTTGTTAATTCATTTGTACAAAATCCAGAATTCTTTAATGGACATACGGTCAACGTAACGGAAAATATAAAGCCAGAAATGAGTCTTCCACCAAAGATTAAATAAATTCTGGACGTTTCAAAATATAATTTGTTTTCCATTTTTTGTAGTAGAAGATTTCAGTTTAAGTTCCACAGAGTAGCAGACTCTGCTGACGATATATAATAGGGTTGACTTTTTCCAATAAGTCCTATTACATCACAACATACAGTTACGCGTTCTACCCCTCGCAAATTATCGATTCACCAGCAGCGAAAACATAATTATTCACGTTAAAACTCCAATCACTTAACGGTCAATTTCCCATTTCGTGGTCATTATTGCCAACAAGTATAGAGAGGATTTAAACAAGTCAAAACCCTCTTGGTGATATTTGAGCAGCTGCTGTGGAATGAGGCAGTGATTGCCTCATTCAACTGCTCCACTGCTTCCTCTAGGTCCAATCTGTTCCTAATTGAGGTTTTCACCTCTGCCAGTTCTCCTTTGAGAGTTCCAGTCCGTCTTCCTAGGATTCCTGTAGATCCTGATGGTCCTTTCGCACATCACTATCTCAAATCTCATGGAGGTACATGTCGCACGCTCGAAGCAATACTGGGGGAAAGCAATATTTGGGGGAAAGATTTATTTTACGATTCTAATAATCATGCAACGAGGCCTCTTTGTGAACTATCATAAAACCGGCCTTACTGGTACAGTTTGGCGAGAGCTATCTGAAGGTACATTTAGCTGAAAATCGATGATTTCGGACTTACCAGTATTACACCAAGCGTTCACCGAATTTTTTTGTACCAGTATTGCTCCCAGTGCGATGTGATATGAGCAATATAGCTCCTCAGAAAAATAGCAGTTTGTGACGTGTGAGGCGATGAATGGTGAGGCCACCGTCACTTCTATGACCGCTGCCTGACTTTGTTATTGCAAGTTAGGTGCATTACCCCTATTCACCACCACCACCAAGACACTCACCTCTTACATTGATGTTGGTGCATCCCCAGTCAGCGGTGTTCATTGAAGTCTCCTCCTACTACTTGCAACGCCTTCCTGTAGGTACTGTCCAGAACCAATCCTTTTACTTCTGCTGATGGGGTTCTAGCTCTTCATACGGTAGGTATACCGATGACAGGACAAGATCCCTAGATCTTGCTGCCTCGTGCTATCTCAGCATCACTGACGTCATATCCCTGCAACAGTATGTACTCTTAATAAATTTTATTAAGAGGAAAGCTACAAACGAAAACGAAGAACAAACGAAAACACAGCTGCGAGGTTTTTCTCAAGTTCTATCGTATATTAACTAACCTTCAGCTTCTCCAAGACCAGCTACTCTTTCCCTATACACATAAGGTTCTTGTATCAGGGCTACGTCGATCTTCTCCTTCTTGAGAAGTCTGCACAGACTAGCGGTCCTTGCTTTGCTATGATGAAGGTTTATCTGGACCTTCACCATAACCCAACACCCACTAGTCCCCCCTCCATCTCCCCTCTTCCCTACTTCCAGACCTTGAACCACACCTTGCCCCAGCCAAAGTGCGCCTGGTGGTCCATGTCCCTCAGCTGCTGAAGAGAACGCTTCTCTAACTCTAAGAAGATTGTCTGTCCATCAGTCTCCTCGTCCCTCCTTATGACCCTCCAGGTTCTGGTCTTCTGGAGCTCCAAACCTTCCATTATCGGTGTCGGGTGGACGTTTTTGAATTCCTTTGGCACCCATACCGAAACCTTCGCAGGGCTTAGGAGCTCATCCTCTCGCTTGACTCGCTCCCTCCCACGGAGATATAGCCTTTGGAGCCACTTCACCGTCCACTAATCCACACAGTCCAAGACCACGGCACCCATCCTCCTCTTGGTACCCCGACATCCTTGTCGTCACCCTCCCAACCAGAGTTGTGCTAAAAGCGCCTGCTCTGCACTGTGAACCCCCTCAGGGTAATTTTGGCACGCGATGGCCACCCAAAAGGGTGGACTTGGAGTCGTAGGGACCACAGTCCCTTCTCCTACCCATCTCTTTACCGGAGGCCCCGCGAACTGCCCGAGCTTGAGCCACTGGGAGTGTCAATTGTCCTAGCCCTTTTCGTTGGGTTTTGGGTTCGAGTGATTACAGCCTCATGTCTGGCTGCCACTCACCCTTCTTCATGACCCTCTTCCCTCTCGAGCAGCCCTCCTGCGAGACACCATCCTTCTCCATTCTTTGCCTGAGAGCCAAACCTTGCCCTCCTCCATGACCCTAGGCTTTCAGCAGTTTCCTGTAGGTACAGGGCTCTCTTAAGTCTCTTTTCCTGGGGAGGGATTATTCCTTCCATAGCTCTACAATCTGAAACAAAAAGTTGTGTAACTTCGCATGAAGAACATCGATAATTCATTTTGTTAGAGCATCGAACATTAAGCTTACATTTCAAAAGATCCGTATCTTTTCTATACAGTAGATTGCTTCTTTTCTTTAGTTCTTCCTGAAATTGAGAACAGACAGTTCACACCAAACTCCAAATCAAATTGTTTTTTATCGCAGAATATAACAAATAACTGGCAAATACAGTCGAATGGTGTAAAAAAATAAATGAATAACGAACAGTGAAGGCACACGGAACACTGATACTGTAACCTGCTGTACAGTAACCTCCTACCAATCTTCTTCGTCCAATTAATAATAATTCTAGCCCCCATCCTTCATCCAATCCTCTATCCCGACCCACCCCACCACAGTAGTGCGACTTTCTGAAAACTGAAGCAATTGCAGAAAACTGAAACCTCCAACCAACATCAACTACCTACATCTCTACAACAAGATGAACATCGAAGTTCGAACTGTGTCTCATCGTGGTAAAAAAAAAACCGGAGACAATAATCCAAGGAAACACACACACTCATCCAATTGACAGCAATAGGCTGACTTCAATCATTGTCGTCAGCCAAACCTGATTGACTGCTGCTATTTTATGAGCGTTTATTCAACGTTTCCTTAGCGGAAAAGAGACTCCTCTGCGGACACGGTAGTATCGGGCACACAGAAAACCCTACTATACTACGACAAGAAAATTCGGTTGACAGTAGGTAGAGAGGTAGAGAGGTACCTACATCTAATATAGGGGAGAGATAATTGTACAATAAACAGTTTGATCCCATTAGAATTATATCACACTTATTTTGCATAGGTATTTTCGCCTGCGATTGAAATACAACCCCATTGTCCATACTTCAATTTTTCTATCAATCAATCAATCAATTTCTCTCCTGTAATAAACTTGCGTGCACTCTTCCGAGGCCTCTGCGAACTACTTAACAGCTGTTATCTCACAGATTCATTTGTAAAAAAAATGAAAATATTTTCGTTGTAGCCATGTATGTGTAGTGAAAACTAGTTTTCTAATCGCGTGATTATCGGGCAATCTCGGAATATGTTTTCCCTCTGCTGTCGTTCAATCAGAGGTAACGGATTTAACAGTTTCTACTCTGCAAGAATCATCTCTATTCAACCGCCGAGGACGCTACATAGCTCTGAAAAAAGTGCGAACGACTGCGGCAATTTTAAATACGCTAAAGACCGCCTCAAAAGCAGTTATTCGTTCCATAGAAATGGCCTCCGTTGGAACAGCACGTTTCCTCCGGATTTCGCTGTTGCCCGCACCCAGTTGTTGGAGAGCCTCAAGGAAATCAAGCTGTCTGATACCAAACATGCCCCACAACCAATATTTTGGTCAGGTGTAGCCGGCTTAATACCAATTGTTTTGCCTCCTCTGTCCTTCGTAGTTTTTGGATACAGTCACTCCCTGGCTACCGTGCAGGTATGATTCTGTGGATGTTAAAAGTTCTTAAAGTTATAAGATATATCTTATTGGACAATTTCTATAGATATCTCTGAATTTGGTATTAAATCTTGCTGTGGAGCTAGTCGTCAACGTATCAAAACCCACTTGGCTAGGTACTTGGCTCACTCAGTTGGTACCTAGACATCCCTAGGTTCCTGAGGGAGTTTGCCAAGTTTACGGAAGGATTTCCAATGATCCCTGTCAACACTTCACATACTTGTGTGGTTTTGACGGTACAAGATTAAAACCTATTTAGGCTCGGAAGGTTTCATACGCTGGTTATGGCTTGACCAAAAATGTTTACCGTTTCCCCATGACCTGGGATTCAGAGAATTGACTACTGTCTAAAACTGCTGCCTTGAGGATATTCCCTGATCAGCTTAGAGGTCATCCAAACCAGATAAAAAGTATATTTTGGTAACATTGAGTTGCTTATACCACAACTGATTATCATGTAGCTCTCGGGATGATCGTCCCAGCTCCACAAGATTTGGAATGTGTTGATATCACAGGACACTAACATTAATCCACACCCGTTCAGCCTTCATAGTGAATCCCATCTCTCGTCTATAGATAACCTGTCCCCATTACTTTTATATAAACTCGATAGTTCACCCAACCTGTCAGTTATAATATAACTGAAGGAATATAATGAAGGTTGTTGAATAATTGATATATTATATCAATTATTCAACAACCTTCATTATATTCCTGTCAAGTGGCAAATGATGATATTGTTGTGCCTCGCTGAGTAGTAAACCATGTTATACACGTTACTCATTAAGGATGTTATCTAGCGAACAATACTAGAACCTGGACCTCCCATCGCTGCCAATATTTCAATGTACCTAACAATTTTCGCATCTTTTCAGATGACATTTGCCGCTACGATCTCAGCTTTTCTCAGTGGAACTAAATACGGAACACACGTTGCCCACACAGATTCAGCTCAGTGGCCGAACGTAGTAGCTTCAATTCTTCCTCAGTTCGTCAGCTTCACTGGGCTCCTCCTCCCTCAGGTGATAGGGTTTCCTTTGATCTTCACAAGCATAGCTTTGAATGCATTCATCGATCTTACTTCTGGTTCCTACGCTCCTTGGTACAAAGCTCTACGCCTTGCGCTTACTGTGCCAGTACTAGCCTCCCTTCTCGTGACTTGTATTTTCAAAATGTTCCACTAGTTACCAGTTCTGCTTTAAATATAAATTGAAATAGTTTTCCTTCTAAAATTTGATTATATCGTTGTAGTTATTTACAAGTAGGTACTCCTAGCTCCTATTGTAAGGACTGTGAACATTGCCGCTCCTGGACAACTCTCCATTTGTATATAACAAAAAAAACTTACGAGCGCTAGAATCGAAAGGCTGTAATTGTGGTGGTCGACAGGAAACCCTATTTGGAATGTCATACCTATTTGAAAAATGTTGCTAAGCACATTAGCAGATGGAAAATTCCACTTCACCGCTGGGGTGCGCTTCTATTAACAATACATTAAACCGAACAAAGAGCATTTGTTCACTTTCCAATTCTCAGTGGGTAAGGTCGGCATTAGTCATTGTTTGGTACAGTAGAAGGGTCACGGATAAGAGACACCACAGTTAAAAAATGGGCTGAAATGCATAATTTAGTTAAGAAACGGTTCTGTACTGCGAGTATTTTTGTTTATATTAGACACGTAGAACGTTACTGATTTTTCATAGTTTAAACTACATTACGCTGCTGTACCAAAACAAAACCCAACCAAAAAACTACTGTCCTATAAAGAAAAAAATCAGCCCCCGCTTGATCGAGGTTCTACTGTATATCTTCAATAATAAACTATTAGGATCTGCCAAGAGAAAAATTTCTTTTTTGAAGTTTACGTTTCAAGGTGGGTATTTAGGTAGAAATCGAATTTAAAGAAATCCGTTCGTCTGTTCCATTTAAAATCATTTTTTAAATATTTGGAGATTTTGATAGTGTCCATGACATTGCGTTGGAGTAATCGCATTGCAGTACACGTCGCTGTATCGGAATTGAGCTCCATGTGAACCTAGCTCAAGTCAAGAGGAAGGTGTGCAAAATAGGGTAAGCAGGTGTTAGTAAAAACCCACGAATTCCTCAAATTAGAAATAATTTATTCATCATTTATATAATTGAATCAATGCAAAACTGAAGAGGCCATCACTGAAGTAGTTGCAGACTCTCCCCCTCGCTTGAAGAAGTCACCCTTGTTGTATACAGAACAATGAGGAATGAAAAACATATTCATTAGTAATAGAAGAGTTGAGCAAATAAATTTTGAATCCTTACATGAAACGCTTTGGTCCACAAGACACTCAGTGGGAATTCAGTCTTCCGTTCATGACAATTTTGCTGAATAAATTCATAGTACAATGTAATACATTCATTATATAATATAATATAATTTCGAAACCCAATACTAAACGAAAACATTATCAGGCATCAACAGGGACCCATTATAGAAAATAATGAAATGTTGTGGAAAAATTTCGTCGTTGTAGGAGCAACATGGCGTAACTCAATTTTTTCCCGTTTCGAGGTTTTGAGCTTTCTACATTCAAATTTTCGCGCTGGGTCCAATGATAACATCAGTTTTAAAATTACTCCAAACAGGAAGCGGTCAAAGCGTGAACGAAGTATCCTGGCGTAGGTATCTAAAACTGATTGACAACATGGCGTACCATCTCTTTTTTTGGCCCCCCCTTGTGAAATTGGAAATTTTGAGATACGCCACGACGATCTGCAGCGTTTTTCGTCTAAACTGGAAAAAATTGTTCCACAACGGTTAATTCTGTTTGGTATAGATCTTCCTGTCTGAACTAGACGAAATTAATGCAGTAATGAGCTAAAATAGGGGTCAACATTTGGTTCAAAATACATATGGGTGAGTCAAAACATGCAGTGCAGTTTTAAAGGGGAGCTAAATCTCTCGTAGTGGGGTTAAGTACGAGTACCTGGGAGGAGTCTCATTGTCCCCGGATAGTGGCCTCATTTTCAGACAGCGCAATGGTTTGGACCAAAGAGGAAGATGCGTGGAATGTTATTGCGGGTTTGGTTCAAGCATTGGATGAAACTGGCACCAAAATAGAAGTATGAGAAGACCAGGAATCGTAAGAACACCCAAAAATATGGCATGCAATCGCATTGAACATGTCAAACTCCTCTGTAAGGAGGATTTTTACCAGGTCCGGGGTACCCCACCGGGAAAATTTTTGAAAGCAAAGTAATAATTATAAAGCCATTTATTTACATAATACGCTTAGTACATGAAAAAAAGTACTGGATACTTGAAGTAAAATTATTCGAGTACAAATTTATGTAGGTAAGGCAATTTCTGATCTCCAAAATTTAAAGAAATTGTCCGGAGATCAGGAGAGGGTTTCTAACTACTTTGAACACTTCATTTTTCAAATCCAAAGAAAAAACAGTACAGTACCCCCCCCCCTGTCTAAATATTTGGGGGGGGGGGGGGGGGTGTCTGAGACACCGCTCGCTACGCCACTGATTTCCTCCTTACAAGATGATGACCAAAACCGATTTTCTGGTTTTACCATCCCTATGCATTATCGAACGTCTGTGCATATAGTGCAGGGCATCACTAACCTGGCAGACATACTTGGCTGCCACATTCTCAGGGAATCTTTTGACCTTCTGAGCTGTCATGAGGTCGAATTCTTTAGTTTGGGACGGGCGAACTGTTACCGTCAACTCTCAGCGTTATCATTCCATGTTCGAAACCTTTTTTGGGTCCGAATCGGAACAGTTAACCGAATAACAAGATCTGGGAGATATTTGGTTTCAACAAGACGGGGCTGCGGCTCACACAGCGCAGATCTCGAAGGTGACTTGCGAGATCGCCGGATTCGAGTGTGCTAATTTTTCATGTGGAAAAATATTCCTTTGGAGGTACCAGAAGGACCAGGTTTTCAAACATCGGCCTCACACTCTGGATGAGCTCGAGACCCGATTCAGAAAATAAATCGCCGCCATTTCCATCGAGATGCAAGAGAGCGGCTGGAAACTTCAGAAATCACCTTCATCCGTGCGTCACCGCCGAGGGTGGCCTCCTGTCATAATTTGTAGGACCTAACTAACCAAAATGGGGAGGGGGGAGGGGTTATGGGATTTTAGTCAAACAAACCGCATTGTTTCAAATTGCACATCGGCCTTTGAAACTGCGCTGACTGTTTTAGCTCACCCTGTATACAAGGAACGGATACCAGGTTTTTCTCTATAGCAATTTGGAGATGTTATAGCAACATAACTGCTATTTGAGGCCCTGCCCATCTTATGAATAGAAATCTAAACGCTCACAGTAAAACTGTAGTCTCAACACGTCCTTAGTACTCCCATATCTCAAGTCTAGAGATAATTCCCAAGTTAAAGAAGGCCCTACCTAAATTGCAGTTGTATACCGCGGAATGAATTTACAATTAGAAAATTGATAGAATATTATTCAAGCACGGATAATTTTCGATCAACGAAAGTGCCGCTTTCACGATTAATTCTTGCTTGAAATAGACGTCATGAGAACTGCCAAAGAATGTTGGAACCCCCGAAGGCTTTGGATTTCGATTTGATACAGAACAACCCAAACAACAAAAATCAACACAATTACAGGTAAAACGACCATGTAAATCCATGAAAGCGACGGAACACACTGAGCAACAAGAATTAGACCAAGTACCAATCCAATTAGAGCGATTTTATACCCACAAAATCCTTGGACTTTGTAAAAGTTTAGAGCGCTCCACAGACAAATCACTGTAACAATTAAGAGACCAATAATCCATGTAAATGATAGAATATGCTGAGCTAAAACAATTATAAATAATAGGGGTAATGTACACAACACTGTTCTCCTATTATCGGTTACCTCACCAAGGCCTCTCTCACAAATTTTATATGATCGCTGAAGGACCTCAAGAAATGTACCATCATCACGCTGGTCCTGATTGTTGGTGGATTTTTCTTTCAGTTCAATTGTAGCTTCGATGGCTTCGTGGTCAGAATAGCTCACACCCTTACTCGGGATTCTCTCTGGAAGCGCGAAATCGTATGCCAAAGACTTGGCTTCATGCTGGCTATTACTTTTGAACAAAATGTAGTCGAGGCGTCCTCCAAGAGGATTCTTTTTAAGTGCCTCCTGCGGAGTGTAACAATTCCTGGTAGTTTCATTAGTGCCGTATTCATGCTCGTTATCGAAATGCACAAAAGAATCCTGCAAGCCAGGAAGAGAGCGAAGGACCTTGATACATATGTCTGATGGCTTTGAATTGAAATCACCGACAAATACTGTCAACGCAGAGCTTTCAGACCCTAAATTGACCAATTGACTGGCTTCATACACTTGGCTCAAACGATGAGACAGGTATTCGTCGTTTTCTTCACAGTACTGAGCATGGAGATGGGTATTGAAAACATGAATTGTTTTGCCGTTCACGCTGATTTTCGCCAATCCAACTCCTTTACCGGCTAACCAGTCTCCGTGACTGATTTTGTGCACGTAACCATTCAGAGGGAACTTGTGGTAAAACGTTTCAATGATGGGCCATTTTGAAAATGTACAAAGACCTGAACCGAATAAACCACTGTGAAAGTAATGTTTGTAGGGCATCTTGGCTTTGATTTCAGAGTAGATCTCATCAAAATCATCTGTATTCCAAAGCTCTTGCAGGCAAACGACATCATAATCTTTGGATTTCAGTGCTTCCGCTATGGCACTAATTCTCAATGATTTGTCCTTGGCAATGAATGGTATGCCCCAGACGTTCATGGTGAAAACCTTCAGCAGCGTCATTTTACAAGATCTTCACCTGCAACACAATCAACCAAATCAATCATGAGATGTAATGGGTAATTCCACCATGTCCATTTCATTAAATGAATAAATTGAATAAATTTTATTCAATTGTGAGTTCTTAGTGAGAACTTCGTACTGGCACACTCAGGCCCGCAGAATATTGGATTCAGATTTTTAAAGAATTGGATCAGTGACAATCATGTGGAATTATGATTGCTCGGTTGGAAAACAATTTTGGAATCACTGAGCATCGGCTCAAACAATTACTATTTATACTGAATACATGTCATGGACTGAAACATGCCCTACGGGCCTCGCCAAGGGGCGCTAAATTTCGGCCCTTACAGCTAAATTTCGATAAGCATGGAACATGTTTTAGCCATTCAGCTGGACCTGGGCAGCGTCAAGTGAAAGTCCTAAGGTGGCTACATACCAAATAACTACTTTATAGAGTGAATAGCAAAGAAATAAGCTTGAGGATTCAAGGAGCTGATCCTGGGACTGGGCAGCGTCAAGTTAAAGTCCTAAGGAGGCTACATTCCAAATTACAGCTTCATAGTGTCATTAGCATAGAAATAGATTAGCGTAACGGAAGGACGGTTTCAGCCAGTTAGGTGAAGGCTAAAACATGTTCCATGTTAAATTGACGTGATTGTAACAACTAGCGATTAATATTAATAAATACCAAACTGATTGCCCACACCCTTTTGCTCTCAAAATGCCAGTTTCTAGTCCAATCAATCGCACGTCATGACATCATAGTTCAAAGAGCACCACATCCACTGAACGAAGAATGCCAGATTTTATCACATATTATGGCTATCTCGACAACCACTTGGGAAGTCAGGTGAGTTTAAAATGTAAATCTAACGAATTTATGATTTTAATTAGGAATCAGTCACACCCATTGAATTGTTCGTTACGATTTTGACCAAAAGGCTGCTTTGTTTAAAATGATAACGTTGGAACATTGTTTCCTGTATTCTTGAAACTACATAAATATTCTGGTCAACAGTGTCCATGACGCACAGTGTGAGTCAAATATTCTGTTTTTCAATAAGAGTTTACGACAAGCGGCATGACAAGGTTTAAAAAAAAAGAATGCAACGTGATTGGGAATCTCTGGTACGGAGAAGTAGGTAGCGAAGGTACGAAGTTCACTTGTTTCTAGCCCCCAGCCGTGCAGTTCTTGTTGTCTGGCGATTGAATCAGTCGTTCGTTGTTCTAGTACAAACCGCCTTGTTTTCTCGATTGTTTCCGTTTCTAGTGATTCGTGTAAAGTCATGGATAGAAAAACCGTATTGACGAACTATTACGAATTTTAGAAGAGGACTCAGAAGATGAAGTAGGAGGAAGAAGACGTAAGCCGCGATCAGACTGGACAGGTGGGTGATTCATTACTATTTCCTTCCACTGTTGATGATTGTGAGCCGGCTCAAAAGGCGAGTTACAATTCGACATTTCTTCCTTGTCTTTGAGGATGTAGATATGGTAGGTACCATTGTTTCCTGTATTTTTGAAACTACGTAAATATGAAATTTAGCACTTCTTCCACCTATTTCGAAATTGACTCCCACTGTGTGTCATGGGCATTGAAGAATCAGAAAAACTGAAACCGATCTACGGACGCACAGTGTGTTAGAAACCAGTGGGCAACTTCAGTAATCCCTTTTGGGATGGGCACCCAACCCCCATAAAACAGCTTGCGTACAAGTTCCCAACAAAGTGAACTGTCAAAGAATGTCAAATCGCCAATTTATAGCGGCATCTTACCTTTGAAAACACAGTAAGAAGATCCAGAGGCATTCAACGAAAGTGCAGAATGTTTTGAAGAACGTCAACTTTTACGTACTGATAAGGATGGCCATCGATAGCCAATAGTATCGAAATATCGATATTTTCCATTGATAGTGCATAGTCCGATAGTATCGGGTATCGATTCTTGAGAACCGATTGTCTGACGATATTTTTTTATTTTTTGTCCGTTATATCAAACAAATTCGTGAGCCTAATGAAAAAATCTGAGTGTGTTGGGTGAACTAGTAGAGCTTTCTACTATTTCCATGGACGTTTTTCACCGGTCAGGAAAATGGGAAGAAGAAAGGGAACCCTTTGGTAAGGTTGAGTGCAGGTGTCTGTTTCGTAATTCATGTTTAATTTGTCTGTATCGTAAACATTCTAATGTATTCGATCGAATAATAATATTGAATATCGATTTGTTGGCTACCTACTAGATATCTATTAATAAATATCTATTATCGACGGCAGGCTTCCGATTGGCCAGCGCCTCGAAGGGTGGGGGCGACGCGCTTGCCGCGCCGGCCAATTGTTTATTACCCTTGTTTTGTTTGGTTCAACGTTCACTCAACCAGGATCATCTCTTAGCCAGCAAGTCATGATAATGTTTTAGCATTCGATCTCGATAATTATCCACAGAAAACCCTACTATACTACGTAATACTACGGTAGCCAACACATCGATAGTATCGGAGGTAAGGTATCGATGAAGACATTTATCGTATAGCTCAGCATCGATACTTTTTGCAACCGATAGTATCGATAATAAAATATCGATATTTACTAAAATATTGGTTGAAAAAAAAAAAACATTCAATTACAAAAGTATGTACCTTCTTCCATGAACTAATAGGTAAATAGGTACCTAAGCCCAACTGTAATGTCAATTTTCTAGCAATAAGTTTCATGAGGCACTCATGCGGTCTACGGAATAACAACCTAGTTGCAACAAATGTGTTGGCGATGAAAATAACTCACAAAATTCGTAAACAGGGATTGAGAACTTTGATATTCAACACCATAAGTCGACTAGAAATTAGGTAATTTACCAACTTACGTAAAATTTCAAGTAGGACTAGATACTAACAGATGTCATGGCAAGAAAAGGACTTTTGTGGGGCCAAAGCCTGTCTTGGGTATTGCCAAAATTTGATGCTCGATAGAGTCCTCCTTGGGAGAATGAGTGAGAGGACGGCAAAGGCGCTGGGAAGACATCCTGGCACAAATGTAGAAGAAGGCCCTCAGAAGCACTTGAGCTGCCAAGGAGGCAGATGAGACTCCTGATGGGGATGCTGGTAGGGATAGTAAGGGGGGATTTAGCTTTTGAATTAATCAAATCACAGCTTCAATTTTGATCTTGCAGACAGGCAATTTATTGATTCCCCTCATTTGTGCCAGAAAGGAAGCATGTTGGATGTTTACTTACTCGATAAGTTCGAAATTATTAAGAGTGATAGGTTAGGCAAATCTTAGAATGATGTAATTCTCCATTGATGCGTCCATTTTTCATAATAGCTTGACTCCTATGAGCCCCCTCTACACACACACCCCTTCACTTCTAATAGCCAATCAGAAGCTGTTTCCTTTCAGTTGGTGGCAACCAACCCCAACAGACCTTTCATGTCTAGCCCCTTTCACATCGATCAACCAAACCTATTTGACCTTTCACTTTTGGGGTTCATCTCTCTGTAATGCACCTTAATTGTTTTGTTACCGACGATGGTTTAATCACCGAAACTGGTCCAACTGTTTACTTACTCATATTTCAGTAGGAATAGACGGGTTTTTTCAAATACTCTTGTTTTCCTTTGTTTCTACTCTCGGCAGATCAGCAGTGTAGAGTAGAGGTCCCAATAGATAGAGAAATAGAGTAGAGGTCCCAACACACTGCCTTGTGGCACTCCAGCTCTGATCTCTTTTACCTATGAGTAATCGTTTTCCTGTTTCATTCTGAAGAACCTACTTGAAAGTTATGAATCGAGTATTTATGCGAACTGTTGAGGCAGGTCTAGGTAAAGTTTATATTTCAGCCCTTCGTGCCATAATTTGTCGAAGGCCTGAGTTACATCGAGGAAAATAGCTGAACAAACTTTCTTCTCATCTAGAGATTTTTCTATCATGTTCACAAGCCTGTGAAGTTGTTCGCAAGTTGAACGTTCTTTTCTGAATCCGAATTGGTGGGACGGAATCAAGTTCTTCTGTTCACTGTAAGGAATTAGCCTCATGTTTAATAATTTCTCGAACAATTTGGACATTACTGGTAGGAGTGATATTGGACTGTAGGATTCTCTCCTTGACTGGTTACTTGATTTGGGTATCATAATTACTTCAGCTATTTCCCATAGCTGTGATACAACCCGAAGAGCGTTCATAATTTGTACGATTTCGACTAATGCTTCGTAGGGAACTTTACTCATTTTCACGCTTTCTAATTTCATATGGGCCAAGGTGCATAATGAATTTACTCACTAGGAATATATTTCGTATTTACTCGTATATATACTCGTATATATTATATATAATATCAGCTCGTGTTGAAAGTGTTCGAGAACCTCGTGTTGGAAGTGTTAATCGATCCAAATTTTGGCAGACTTTGAGATTTTGTACTCTCTCAGTTGAATAATGAGTTAATTGCTTTTGGTTGTTAGGGAAAATTTAAAAAAAAATTACAAACTCCACACCTCTGACAAGGCTCACAATTGGAAGACCCCAGATGGGAGGCTATCGACTCGATCGGTGTGGAAGGGGGATATAGGAGGGAGTTTTGTACTTTGTTAGATCCATACAGTTGTTAAGCAACTTCCGTGAAAAGCAGTTGGCTAAAAGCAGGTAGGCAATTAGCCCTTTGGGCAAACTTTCCTCGCAACTTCTAATAAATTTCTAACTCGACAGATTCGATAATAAATTACTTAAAACTTTACCGTAGGTAACTCTTCCCATGGGACAACGGAAATCGACTACCCACTCTGCACTCTACTAATAATTATCACTTATATTGTATACTTAATCAAATTTCGTTCTTCCAGTTTAGATATCTAGATCGAAGAACATAGTATTATTATTTATTAAACATGATTGAAACAATTTTTTATTCTTGAACATCGCTAGATTTTGAGTCCTCTGCTCATAATTGTATGGGAATTCGTGAGAAATGTAGAACTGTAAGAAAGAATTTATTCTCAGAGGTCATGCGACAACCATCGTTGCTCTACTGGAGTAACCCAGTGGGTAATATCTGTAATAGACCAAATCAAATTGTCTGGAGTGGTACGTGCGTAAATAAACAACTGTTCAATACGAGAGTACAATGTACTACAATGTACTTTGGATCATGTCATGATCCAAAATCCCCCGAAACGGGTTTGGGCGCAAAGAATTTGTATAAGGCACCAGTGTAGTTGAAATCTATATCGTTTCAATTCCTGAAGATGAAAAAGTTGAATATCTACACCACATGCAGATACATCAGTAGACGGATATGTATCATCTGCTCCCTGTAAAATATGTTTTGCGTCGCAAGTGAACCAAAATAACTACGATGCGCCATTAGGTATAACGCAACCGAAGAGTGCTGATGATAATTGCCCGTTGCTGTTTATAGTATAGCGCCACAATTTTTTTTCCGAGTAAACAAATTGTTAGAAATTAGGTGTTGGAGCCCCTCGGCTGATCCTAAGCCTATTCTATTCAAAGGTTAACACCTAAGAGGGCTACGTACCAAATTTCAGCTTCATGGAGTGAATAGCATAAACATTAGCTGTAGGAGCCACTCAGGCCTTCTGGAGCCTCCTTAGGACATACACTTTCAGAAGGCCTGAGTGGCTCCTACAGCTAATGTTTATGCTATTCACTCCTTAAAGGAGGCTACATACCAAATTTTGGCGTCATAGAGTGAATAGCATAGAAATCAGCTTTAGGGTTCCCTCAGCTGATCCTGGGCCTATTCTGTTTAAAGGTAAAGTCCTACGGAAGGTACACTAAAAAAAAAAAAGCGTTATCTTTCTAATTGCATAGCATTGTGTAAGAGGCCGGTATAATTGCCAGTTGCGGTATCGCGTCACATTTTATTCCCTTGTAACAAACTTTTTCATGACCTCCAGCGGTCATAATACTTACAACCCTCGAATTGGGTAGTTGCCAGGCCCCAGTTGTGATTCAAAATAACACCTTATTGAAAATCGGTATTGAGTGATGTGTGCGGACGATTACCACTGGAAGAAATCCGATGGACGACATAGGTGTAACTGGTCGTATTTTCAGAAGATTTTGTCGCCGATTCTGTAGAGGTAGGGGATGGTAGGCTGATGAATTGAGAGTGAACTGATTCAAACCGTCTGAATTAAATACCTACCTTTGAGAGCGTCAGGTTACATGCAGCATGAGCATGTTCCCAAGTACTGTTCTCATACACGACCAAAGAATATGTTTCGTGTCGTTCTCAATGAATTGTAGAACGCCGAACTAGATAAAATTCGTCGAGTAGCTGATAATTTTATCACGGAGACTTAGGTCACTTTGTAAAGTCGCTCATTAGGTTCTAACTTTCATTAGTGGGCACAAATTACCCGATTGGTGCTCCACAATATACACAACCTACTTATTTATTTCAAATACGTTACAAATTACCTCTATTCTTCCCTAGGAATGTCAACCAGAGGGTTCCTTGGTTCGGTTCACAAAGGATTCAAAATCCGCAGTGACTTCGGTATAGGAGGACTTTGCAAAGCCATCAGTCTCATACCGCCGGCTGTTATTCCTCCGATCCACATCGCGGTTTTATACCATTTCTGGGACTCTTATAACTTCAAAGTGGACAAAAAGCGGTGCCAGTGCTCTTGTTGGGACACAGTATTCAAAGGCAAGTGATCTCCTTTGAATATAAATACTCAACCTTACAGTGTACCTAATATTAATTTTTATGTAACTATTCTTTTAATCTTGAAAATGTCCACAATGGGCAACTGATCTACAATAAATAGTTCTTTTCAGGTCCATACGAAACTCACATTGGGTCCTTCAAGCATTTGTACTTCAACGCAACTGTTAATACTTTCAAGATATGGATAACTACTGTGATTAGCATTATAGTTTTCTATGAAACTGTCAAATATTTGGTCAGGCTCAGGCTGAAAAATCAGTTGAGATACAGCATGTTGATTCTATTCATTTCGTCGACATTTTCCCATTATTACACTTGGTGAGTGGGACTTCTATACCATTTGTACATTTCTTGTATTGAACTATACCTGTCATTCATGGTTAGTGGCACTTTTATCAACCCTAGAGAAAAACGACACAGAGATAATCTCAACGACTTAGTCACTACAAAAAGAACCAAAACATTCTTAACTTTGTGAATGTCAAATTCACCGCGCTCAACCTATATAATGCACCTATATAATATATTATAATGCAGATACGGTCCACATCTGGAGTGGGACTTCTTCATCTATGGAGTGGGCGATCGCCATCTCTGTCTGTTTTGGTCAATGGGATTCAAGGAATTTTAGAGACATGAAATAGCGTAGATTGTTGTGTAAGAGCAATGCAAATCCACTGATTGTAGTGGACTTAAGACCAGCTTTCCAGACCACAATGCCTAGAACCGCAAGAGTGGTTAGTGGAACCTCCATATATCGGTAGGTAGCTAAAAAGCAGAAATTACTCCCATTCCCGCATGGAATGTGATTATTGCAGCCAGCAAAGGTATATCCTAGGCTGGGAACTGGTCTTCAAAATAGTAATATTGAATTTATACCAGATAAGCAATTCTCCTTCTAATATCAATCCGCATTGCAGGTGGAATTACGTGAATTATTGGAATGACGAATTCTACAAGCAGTGGAACCATCAACTTTACTTCACAATTACCGAATTATGTTCAACGTATCTGGTATTGAAACTGGCGGATAAAGAACGAACATTTACCAGGAGAAAAGCGCTATTCATTTTGAGTATATCACTAATTCACGTAGTGGCTGGATGCGTGGACCAGTTTATTGATAATGTTGTTCTCCTGTCGGGAAGGCCACATCAAGTAAGACATTTTCTTATGTACTGTATTTCATGAAGTGTGTACTGTTTGGCGATTGCTATAGGTGACAGTATATATAGCATATATGTATGCATATATGCCTGGTATCCCCCAGTAGACCAGTGGAGAGAGGTTATGGGCCTTAACCCTACAGTCGATACAAATTACGAATTTGCAGGTTATGAGAGATGTGGCGTTAATGTTTGGTGATGTGGTGCATCTGATTGTCTCCCTCAAATATCTGTACAAAGCGTGGAACACTCCGAGAACAGGACATCTGAAAGATCTCCTTCTAACTGCAACTACCGTGATGCTGGGACTTCTTGTGTGTGCTCATTTGTGAGGTGTTGGTGTTCATTTCCCGGGAAATAGCTTCATTATGAAGTGCCCTAACTTAGAAGAAAAAAAAAGTTACAAAAAGTATTTTATAATTAATAATGACGATGGAAATTCAATTGGTTACATACAGTTTTCGTACCCAACAATCACACACTGGAAATGTGAATAAAGAACAGATTTAATACAAGGTAAATTTGTATCACGCCACAAAGCCAAAGCAAAGTTTTGAAATAAGTATTATCACATTTTTCACAAATTTAAAAAGTTACACAGCTGTACTGATTTCGGTTATCAGGACACTGCTACAACTTATAATCGAAAAAAGAATTCATCTGAGGACACATGGTGTCACTGAAAATGTACTGGGTATACAATAACTGAGAGAAATCTTCAAAGGACATTCAGTCGTTCGCCGGTTATATGTACCTAATTTCTGATATACAATTTTGTCCACAACATTGTCTCGAGTTTAAGAGACACGTTGCCTTGCAAAGGACATCATGAATGGAAATCTCAAACATGTTTATTGTCTCCTGAACCTACCCAGTTGAACCTTCGTTTGTCAGCACTCGCGGTCTATATTTAAAGATAGCAGCAAACATATCGCCACCCAACCGTTGAGCCAACCATTTATTCTTGATAACGGCAACTCTTAAACTTTCACATGTGAAACTGGCGTTCAAATTCGTGTGGACGGCTCGCCCCATGCCTTCTATGACTAACAAATCGACGTTGGCCATAGATTTCGCCAGTTTGCTGTCGAGCCGGCTGAAAATGAGAGGCGAAATAAGACTTTCAGTTATTTGGCGGGTCGAAATGAGTCATTTTCCAGTAGGTGTTGATAGGTACCTCAGATCCAAACATGGGCCAATTTGAGCGGTCTCCATAGCTGTCAGTCTTTTCTCATCGACGGCTCTCCTCAGTTTAGGGCATATCATCCCGGCTTGGTGGAGTATAACTTCAAGTTCTTTGAAGGTTACGTCGTTCAGAGCGGGTTCAGAGTTCGCACATAGCATCACCTAGAATCAGAATTCCTTCAAGTACAGAGTATTGGTAGGATCACGATTCATAACCTAGTGGTGAGAGGTAAACTGCATGTCCCTGTCAATTACATCCAATTTGGACGAATAAACCCACAGGTTACGTTGTAGGAAGATAGAAACATTAACGTTTTTACGCGCACTATGAAAAGTTCTAATAGGCGATCTCTCAGGGTGGAGGTGGGTATGAGTTTTCACAACTTTTCACAAATTTTGATGTAATTCAATGCCCGGAGCAGCACAGTGATTACGGTACAGTCTCACTAGAAGTGGGAAGTCATAGTAAAGTAGAAGAGAAAAACCACTAATTTAGCCCCTCAACACTGAACACACAGCGCAGTGCAGAAGGCTGTTGGTGATTAGAGAAATTCAAGCATATTCGACAGCACCGCTGCAAAAGCCTGCATGTTCAAAAACGTTCAGGAAACGATAAAAACTGTTTTCCAACAGTAACTGTAACCAACTTACAGGTTACTACGTACATTGAGGAGAAATGAAGCGCTGTAGCTCGATTCTGACCTTATTTGCTTGTGCATAAGGCCCAAATTTACAAGTGAAGCTCAAAACCTTATTTTCGGAAACAATTGTTCTTACAGGCTGTTGCAGCGGGGCTGTCTCAAAACAAACTATTATTAAACAAAATATTATTTTGTTGGTGCGTCGCATCCCAGCTAGTGACAGAAGAGTATCAAGTTTTGATAATTTGTTTCTATGACAATCACTTCTTGTATCAGTGATAGACTTTATCCAGTAACGGATAAACTTCATGACGAGGGGTGGAGGGGGGGCTAGCTGAGAGGGGTTATTAGTAGGCTGCCTAAATACATATTCAGCTATATAGGTACGAGTGTATTGGTCAATTACAAAGATTCTGATATTTGAATCATACGACTGATTTGCAGTTATCTTGATATGAAAATTTTATATTGATGAAAATCTTGATAGATGGGCTTGAGGCCTTTATATCCGCTACTGGCTTCATCAAAGCTTACAAGGAACACCCCAGAAAGTAGATCTAATGGGTATATTAAAACGGTAGTTATCAAACTCGACATACCCTGGTTCCTCGAGAAAGGAGAAACCTAGCGAAAGGAAGAATCCCAAGAACGATATCGACTCCGCTGTTATCAATGAATATGGCTGCTTGTTGATGTGGTGGACCTTGAAGTCGCTCTATCCAAACGTCGAGATCATCAATGACCCACGGCCTGCCTGAGAAGAAAAAAAAAACTAAATAGTGACAAATTCCATCAATCAGTTTGTAATGTGTGTGTTACGTATTAACATATAACTAGTATGGTAAGAAGGCTTGAATTGATAAGCGAAGTAACTCGTAGGTAGTAGTGTATTTGTTCCAAATCCCGGATAACCGCTATCACACCTTATCAGCAATGGCGGGCTGTGGCGTAGCACAGTGAAGGTATACATCATCCCTTCCCCCATGAGAAAAGAAAAGAAAAGAAAACAAAAGAGACAACCTCTAGACAATAAAACAATGTCAATGACTTGAATGAAAATAAATGAAATGAAAATCCTTTAACATTGTCTATGAAAAGGTTTATAGCGTAAATTGCTCAATCAATCTCTGCGGCGGCTTTCGGACACGGTTTGAGCGTCTCGGAGCTTCTGGGGTTGGCAGACCAGCAAGTTGGGCCCCAATGCTCTGTCTCTGAGTTGGTGACGGATGATTTGGAGCCAGTGGCCTCACAGGAGACAGTGGTGCAGAAGAGGGCGGCGAGGACAGTAGGGTGCTGCTCTTTATTGCTTCCGGCCGAGGGCTCTGGTGTGGAGTAGGAGCAGAAGCTAGGGCCATATCCTGAATCGGGTTTGATTGATGATGGTTGATGGGTCCCAGTGCCACGTGGGATGTTGGTTTGATCAGTAGGTCCTGTCCAATTTTTCTCATTTGATTCACGTGACGACGCCAGATGGCGTTACCAACTTGGATGCTATAATGGAGGTCACCGTCTCTGTTGAGAACTGAACCGAATTCCCATTTGCGATTAGGGGACAAGTATGATCGCACGGCGACTTTTTCACCCTGAACAAAGACCACTGGGGTCTCACGCGGAGGCGAATCCTGACGAGCTGGATCAAGGCTAGGCTTCAGAAGGTCGAGGGCCGTACGGATTTCTCGACCCAACATCAGTCTTGCAGGGGACACACCAGTGGATGAGTGAGGAGCTCGTCGATAAGCCACAAGAAATGTGTTCAGCTTTTCCTGTGGGGAACCAGGAGATGACATGAGTTTCCGAAGTGCTTGTTTCATGGTCTGGACCAGGCGCTCCGCCTGACCATTAGTTGATGGGTTGAACGGTGCGCAAGTTTTGTGGCGTATCCCATTTCTCTTCAAGAACTCCTGGAATTCCCGGCTGGTGAAGGCAGCATCATTGTCACTGACAAGCACTTTAGGGGTCCCGTACCGTGCAAAAATGTTAGCCAGGTGGGTTATAGATAGGGTAGAGGACATGCTGCTCACGCTAATTATTTCAGGCCACTTGCTGTATGAATCCACAATAAGCAGATAGGTGTGGTTATGGAATGGCCCAGCAAAATCAATGTGGATCCGTTCCCAAGGATGTCTTGAAGGTTCCCAGTGGTGATTAACCACCTTATCTGGATTTTTGGAGAATAAGGCACATTCGGTACAGTGCTTGGCAAGGTACTCTATGTTAGCGTCTATATTTGGCCAGTATATGTAATTTCGTGCAAGGTTTTTCATTTTAACGACGCCCAGATGTCCCAAGTGGAGCTCATTCAGAACTTGCTGGCGAAGGCTTGACGGGACATAAACTCTAATACCGTAAAAAATGCAACCTTGATGAAGTGACAATTTGAAATCCTTATCCCCTTGGGGAATGCCTTCGAGGAGGTTGGCATAGATCACTTTCATCACAGGATCCAACAAGGTGGCTTTAGCAATATCCTTAACTGACACAGGTAGGGGTTCATATTGCATTACCATAAATGTGGAAGCATCATCGTTGCCTTCATATTTCATCCATTCATCAGATGTTAGTGGTAAGCGTGATAAGGCGTCCGCATTTCCATGTTCTGATGACTTTCTGTATTTCACATCAAAATTGAAGATTTGCAACTGAAGAGCATAATGAAGCATGCGAGTAGCACTCAGCAATGGTAGTTTTTGCTTGCTTCCAAAGATGTGAATTAGTGGTTTGTGATCAGTGATCAGGACGAAATGACGTCCATAGAGGTAATGGAAAAATTTGAACATAGCCCACTTGATAGCTAGGGCCTCTTTATCAATCATGGAGTACGATTTCTCCGACTTGCTCAGCATGCGTGACGCGAAAGCGATTGGGAGTTCCTTTTTATTAATAATGTGAGAGAGAACAGCGCCAATACCCCAAGGGCTTGCGTCAGTGGCCAGAGTCAGTGGTAGTGACATATTGTAGTGTACTAGGACCCGGTCAGACGCTATTTCCTGTTTTATTTTTGTGAAGCAGTTCTCACAATTGTTGGTCCACTGAAACACAGCGTTCTTCCGGGTCAATGCGTGAAGAGGCTCAGCCATAGTGGAGAGATGCGGTACAAACTTTGAGTAAAAAGTCACAAGGCCCAGAAAAGATTTTACATCCTTCACATTTTTTGGCCGAGGAGTATTCAAAATGGCATTCACCTTGTTAGTTGTTTTATGCACACCCTGGGAGTCTACTCTATAACCCAGAAATTGCACAGTATCCTCAAAGAATTTGCATTTATCACGATTCAGATGAATGCCGTTCTGCTGACAAGTCTCCAGGACTGATACTAAATTTGTGAAATGCTCGTCATCCGTCTTTCCTGTCACTATTATGTCATCGTGTACCACGTAACAACGATGCCCTTTGAAGATAGCATCTACATATTTTTGCCACTCCGCGGGTGCAGTCGACACTCCATACATCAACCGCTGAGGCTCGAATAGCCCAAGGTGCGTAGTGACAGTGAGAAGTTTAGCTGTACTAGGCGTGACGGCCATGTGTAAGAAAGCAGATCGAACGTCCAGTGTCGAAAATTTTGATCCCTCACTGAGAGTTGAAAAAACATCTTCGTACCCAGGAAAAGGATGTTGCGTTACCTGGATGTGCTGATTCAGAGTCGAAGAATAGTCGGCACAGATTCTGATCTCTCCAGAAGGCTTCACCACAGGGACAATCGGTGTTGCCCATTCGGCAGTTGACACAGGTGTAAGAACTCCCTCTTTCACCAGCCTGTCCAACTCTGTCTCAATACCAACCCTCAGTGACAGAGGCACTGGGCGAGGTTTCCTGAAAACCGGATTAGCATTATCTTTTAGGTTTATATCACATTGATAGTTCTTTATGAGACCCACTTTATTTTCAAAGACCTGGGAGTACTTTGTCAAGAGAGAACTAATGTTTTGTGAAGTACTATCAGAGTCAACAAAATTCAAATTTTGTAATTCAATGTTTAGGGCACCCATCCACGCCCGTCCTAAAACGAGGGGATAATTTTCCTTTACTACTAGCGCTTCTAAGCACGTTTCTCTGCCATTGTACCAAACGGGAAGTTTAACCTTTCCAAGAGGTCGAATAGTACCACCGCTGAAAGTTTTCAAAATAGTTGTTGTTGGATGGATATCAGCAGAAGGCGCTACACATGAAATGGTGGAAGCGTTTAAAATGGTATTACGACTACCAGTATCCAGTTCAAGTTGAATCTTGTGTCCATAGACGATCACAGATATCAGAATAGGTGGGTAACTGGAGCTCCCATCGGCCGAAATTTGATAAACAGAATCATAATTCTTGTCAAAAATGTGTCCTAACAGTCTGTCAGCTTCATCAAACTCGGTTACCTGATGGAACGGGTTCTGGTGTCCGTCTAATGCATGAGATAGGTAGTCTACCTGACACTCGTCTATATCCTCCTCACCATCATCATCAGACATAGACTGGAGCAATTTAATTATAGCCGACCTTCGTTTTTTCATGCAAACAGACTCCACATGTCCTGCCATGCGGCAGTGGGAGCAAAATAAGTTGACAGCTTTACACAAATTGGCTTTGTGGCTATTTTTCGTCCCACACTTGTAACAGATAACAGGTTTTTTTACATCAGATGACACTGGACTAGTTTGTTTATTGACTTTGTGAACGGGCGAGAAGGGGTGTAAAATTTCTGAAGTCCCTTCAGATGCTTTTTCAAGAGCCTGCGTGATTTGTACCGTTTTATTTAATGTAATATCGTCTTCTTCAAAGAGTCGATCTAGCATGACGCGAGACCGCAGCCCGCTCACAAAAACATCACGGAGCATGGTATCAAGCATTGTCTCGGGGTACTTACATTTTGCGGCAAGTTTTCGCAGCTCTGAAAGATATTGCGAAATCGTCTCACCTTCCAGTTGTTTCCGGTTGAGAAACGTGTGCCGGCTGGGGATGACGAGAGGAGTGGGGTTGAGATGTTTCTTCAGTTCATTCTTGAGATCCCCATATGACTTTGAGCTTAGTTCGGCCGGAAACAAAAGGCTTTTCAAAAGAGCATGGTGTTTAGGTGACAACATAGCAATGAAGGTGTCCGCTTTAACTTGCTCAGGGACCATTTGGGTCTTGAAAAATGATTCGAGGCGGCCGATGTAGTCATCATATGTTTCCGCAGTCTCGTCATATTTGTCTATGTTGACATGAATCGGTCGCTGGCTCTGAGTCGAAGACGACTGTCCAGGTTGAAGAGCACTTAACAGGGTGATAACTTGCTGATTTTGCCGGGCTATCATCTGTAAAATACCGGCAACATCCAAAGTGGTCGGGTTTGGTTTACCCGCGGCAGAACTGGCGGGTTGATCGTCACCGGCCATCGTAAAGCGAAATTAGTGAAGAATGTAGTGAAAAAAAAAAACGAACGTAGGTAGTCGAACGGCTGCGCCAATATGTTACGTATTAACATATAACTAGTATGGTAAGAAGGCTTGAATTGATAAGCGAAGTAACTCGTAGGTAGTAGTGTATTTGTTCCAAATCCCGGATAACCGCTATCACACCTTATCAGCAATGGCGGGCTGTGGCGTAGCACAGTGAAGGTATACATCAGTGTGGAGGAAATTTCGGAGCTTCATTGACGGATTTGCGTAATCATCGCTTATTCAAGTCGACTAAAGCTTAATGGAATGATTCCAGCTATAGGCGTCTCTGATCTCAAGTTAGAACCTAGAATCTAGATGAGCTCATTGCATCCAGTGCATTCCACATAATCCTGATTTATACCTTCAACTATTCTGAATTTCTCTAATAAGGATTGATGGGAGTTGTTCGAACTCGCCATCCAGACCACTTGAATCTCAATGGTCTGTTCCCGTATTATTTTGTTACTAAATGAATATGAAGGAACATGAAATCTAGGGGTTCCATCAATTCTCAATTCCAACGTTGCCAAACATTCGCTAGAGCACTCTGAAAATCACTCACTTGGGAAATTTAGGTTGACTGAACAAGTTGGTTAGACTCACCAGGTATTTTCCTTATAGCTTCCGTGAGACCAAACTCTTCCGATTTCATAATATCAACGATAGCTTTCGCACCCCAGTCAAACATATTCCCTGCCAGCATTCCAACAACTAACTCGCTGTATTGTTGAGGGAAGGGAAGATTATCCAAGTACTCGAGCCTACTTTGCAACTGGGACAACGACGCTTCGTTCTCACTTTGTTTCACCTAGAATTAATTCGGCGATGTTATTATAAAGGTAGAAGTAAGATTTGAATTATAGCCACCATGATTAATAAATTAATTCCACTAACTGAAATGTAGGGATCAGGAAAATCGAATTCCTTCATGCAGTGTTGAATGGTTTCGAGTAAATTACGTACAGTAAGGTTTCCATAGGCACTAAAAAAACAAAATTATAAACGTGAATGTAGGTCCACCATTTTATACCACTATTCACCAATAAACTCAGAAAGGCCCATGTTCTTACAATGGGTGATTTCTCAGATGCTGGAGCCTTCTTATGTATTTCTCCTTGAAAAGCGTGGCTCTGTCTAGGGCTGTGTCATCATCTGCCTGACTCGCTACGGCGGCATCCACAAATTTATCGATAGTGCTTTCAAAGCAAGTCAACCAGTAGGTTCTGTAACGGAGCCAATTAAAGTTGATAACTGTATGCGGCGAGAACCAGGGGCTTAGTACATGTCAAACAGAATAGGACGCAAGTATATTTAGGACCAGGAGAAGCCTTAAAAGTTTTGCATGTTAGGTTTAAGGTCGAACTCCAAAATGTTGGTCAGGGAAGCCAGTTTTTCATTACAACCAGCCAACCTGAACGTAAGTCTGACGTCAAAAATGGGGACTCCTGTAACATCAAAATAGATGCTGGACATTGTGAGGGTATGAGTAGGTTGTGTGCAGATGCTACCATATCAATAGCAACATTTTATATTCATACTAACTTCGGCCAATTGTTAGACTCAGTGTATCAAAAGTAGCCCATTTCTCGTTTTTCAACTTGTCGCTTTTTGAAAAAATGTTGCAGTTGTTATTAATGAATGAAACAGAACTCCACAGCATATAAGATAGAAAACAGTGTAATCACCTTGCTTCGTGGTCAGCAGTCAAATCAACCGTGTCCGGAATGTACTGAGCTGGATCGGACAAAAGCGGGCAAAAAGTACGCTGAACCTCTCTGTCCAACTCCAGCTGTGAAACGCAGTACGAATCATTTTTCAGACTGTCGATCCAAACTGCAGGCTGTGGCTCCAGAGCCGAACTCCCAGCGTAATTTTCTGCCCACGAATAGTCCTCGCCTTTGAAATCCAACAGACAGAACAGTAAGATAGTAAGAACAGTAAGTGTTGAGTGCATCACTTGGTGCGGACATTGAGAAACGATGCCAGTTCAATTAGGAAAGTTTAGGACAGTGATAACCACCTTTTGTCGAATTCATGTAAAAATGTCATTCGGTGTGCTTTACGTAGACTTCTACTCGTTTTCTCTGCACAATTAAGATTATTAGTTAAGAAACTGAGGACGAAAATCGTTGAGGATTTTACATACCATCTTGTTCTGTTCCTTTCAAGAAAGCACCAATAGCTCCTAAATATCCTTCATGGCGAAGGAAAAGGCTTTGAACTTGTCCTTTGGACCAATAATTTATGGCAAAAGAAACAGTGTGCATGGTGAGTGGGTGGTTTCTTAGGAAATATCCGCCAAAGTACACCTGCAGAATTAAGGGCGAATTAATTGAATTAGAAAACACTACAAATGACGCAATTTTCGGTATTTACACGTCTCGTTTCTAAATTAAAAACTGCGAGACACATAAGATGATAAATCTACATAAGAGAACAGATTCCACTCCAAGCCAGGTATATAATATATACCTGGCTTGGAGTGGAATCTGTTTATAAACTATCGATATTTACGATAGTTCAAAACTATCGATACTATCGATAGTTTTACATCACTAGTATATATTACTATTATGAATAACATTATATGCATTACTATTATGAATAAATTAATTAACATGATACATAAAGTAACGATAACGGTTCCTGGTGAGTTTAAAAATTATATTAATTACAATATAAATATTTGTACCTACTTTACCTTTTTCAGGTTGTGCATCATTGCATACAGCGATGCGATTTGCCCAATATCGTTGCTAATTGTGAACAGAAGACTCCTTGCAACGTCGGCTTCGTTGAAATTTAGAGCTGGAAAGATGAGATGGCAATGTGAATTTTTAGATAATGGGCTCCTAAACGGAAATGCTTAGGGTGGAGCGGGGTTTTAAAGGGGAATATACAGGTGGAATTGGTTCGCGTTACGACACTGTATCTAAATAACCTAATGAGTCAACCAGTGGTGGCTACTGACAGAACCATGTGCACCCCCAGCCGATAAACCTAAATAATAAATAAATACTCCCATCCCATTTGAGGAGAAAGTTGGCTACTGACAGAAAGTATGAAAACTATATACGAAAACTCATTGTCAGAAAATTGACATTACAGTTGGGCTTAGGTATCTATATACATAGTTTTTGAGATTTTCATGTCTTTGCTTTGGCACATAAACTGAAACGGGAAAAATTTGTTTCCTTGATTCACCCTTTCCCTCAGATCACGTCAGAACACAAGCGACCGGCGAGCCACTACGTCAGAGCCTATGACGCACGAGCGTATAACGTCAGACGGCTGGCAGGAGACCAAATAGTACGTCAAAGCATATGCTGTAAAAGCCTATGACGTCAGACGGGTGGCAGGAGGCCAATTCTTACGTCAAAGCCTATGCCGTAAGTACCTATGACGCCAGACGGGTGGCAGGAGGCCGACTAGTACGTCAAAGCCTATGCTGTAAGATCCTATGACGTCAGACGGCTGGCATGTGGCCTACTAGTACGTCAAAGCCTATGCCGTAAGAGCCTATGACGTCAGAGGGCTACCTGGCTAGGTGATTTGGTGGTAGCGAAGGGAGGTGGTGAAGACGTCAGAGGGAGGCAGATAATATAAGATGGGCGATTTTTGTACGATGATAACTGGCGAAGTTAAACTTCCGTAGCAACGAATCGGTTGTACGTGAAAATCATTAGAAAAAACGTTGTGAAACATCTTGCATACGAGTCTGCAACCCTGTGGGACATATGTCTTGACAATATAAATTATTGAGAATGATCACCTGTGTGTAAACAATTATTTAAACAATCAAGCTCATACCGCAGCTTGTCGGCCACGCACTCCGCAGTGGTTAACGTAATATGGTTAGGTAAATCGAGAGCTATCCAACGAGTGGTGAACGATTTTTGTACGATGATAACTGGCGAAGATAAAGTTCCGTAGCAACGAATTGGTTGTAAGCGAAAATCATCAGAACTTTTCGTGACGATTTCGTGTGACGCTTTTCGTGTGACGGATCCGCCATTTTTACGTGGACGTAAAAGCGCAAAATATCTAATTTTCCAATACGCTCGCGTCAGAACTCGGCGTAGACGCTTCCCCGCCCATCAACTAGCCGGTAGCCAATCAGGAGGCTTTACGCTTTTACGTTTTACGCCATTACGCGACCATGTGAACCCAGCTTGAGATTGACCAATCAGAGAGCGCAAAACTTCTCGCTAGGAGCATCAATAACTTGTTGCTCAGCTGCCAGGGGCGCTGCAAAAAGCACCTCTTTCAACCCTCTCTAAATCTACGTGCACCTCCTGAGTTTCAGGGCAGGAGCCGCCACTGGAGCCAACCGTATCAACGATAAGTTACAGCCGAATTCTGTGCAGGCGCAGTAAGCAAGTCGCAGCCTACCAACGAGGATGTGCCGTTCATGGAAGGTTGAAGTCCTAGTTCTAATAAGGGCCAAACTGAAGGCTAGTACACTAATAATTTCTTCTATCTCCATCATACACGCGATACATTACGACCTACCCTGCCCTTTCTTTGCGGAGTCGCACACTTTGCCAAACGCGGATGCCAGAAGCTCACTGTCAAGTCCGTGAGCTTTATAATCCGCCCCATATATATCCCCAACGAGCATATCCGTGTTTCTGTGGTCACCCACTTCAGCCAATTCCAGTAACTCGTCGAAACCCTGAAAAGGGCATCAAGATAGAATTTTTATTGAGACACTAAGGTAATAATTAAACTTTACACTTTCGAATCTTTCAATTTCGTGAAGTATAAAAGGGATTAGTACCTTGGCTTTGGTTAATAGGGTACCAAGCCCCCAAAATGTGCCGCCGCCAGTAGCTGTTCCACCAATTCGTTCGTAGCTATCTTCAGATGTTACCTAAACATTCAAGTTGAACTTCGGAACAAGGTAATTCGACTGAAATGAAAAGGGCGAGCTGTAGGGATTGTAAGATGTTAACATGAAAATGGAAGTAACAAAAAACCAATCATATAAAATGATCTCTGAAGTGTGAAAAATTCCTTCAAACACAATTAATTTCCGAGAGAAGAGAGTGGTTGATGTTGAAATTTCAAGGATGAGGAGCATTGAAATTTAGCAATATAAGAAGGTATGCAGATTAACCGAAAAAATTGTCGTCACTTATTCGGTTCCACCCTGTATATCCAAGTACCTATCTAATTTAAAAAAAAAAAATTTAAATCCCATAGTATTGATGAAACCCATTGTTATGATACCCGTGTTCCATTTCCATAAGAGACTCAAATCAATCTTTAGGTTGAAAATATATTGAAATTTTAATACTTGAGAACGGATTTGGTTTTGAGGTGACCACAGCACCATTATTATGGAATCTCATTAGAGGCCCATACTCTCTCGTGAACACTGCAGCTACTTCAATTACGATCCTAATCCTTCTATGATCTCACATCAAATGAAGAATTTTATCGATAATCAAACTTATTACACTATCAATTAATTCATTACTCTCACCTTTAATATGCTAACTCCTGAGCCAATATTGACGAGCATGTAGGGAAATATATTTGGGTCGGCGTTCTGGAATTCATACTCGGGGTTTACATGTCTATGATAGGTGAACGCTTCGTCACTTATATTCTTCAAGAGGAAATTGCATCCTTTGGCCAAGCAACTCATTTCGTCTTCTTTTTCAACTCTGAAACGATGGGATATCAAAATTTTTAACGTTCAACATTTAATGTTCTACTTATTCAACATAAAGTGGAAATACGGTGGTATATGGTATAGAGTGGCGATTAGAAGGCATTAGTAACAATCACTGCCAGAGTGCTAACTCATATCCACCTTAGACCTTGGAAATATTCGGAGTCTTCTCTGTACAGGACTGATTCCCAAGCCAATGCTCCCGGAATGGATGAGTCGCCTATAGGTACGCTCTGTGCCCAAATCAAAATGGCCTTATATGCCCCAATGTCCACACATTCTGCGGTTTGTTCAGATACAAAAACAATACTGAACTCACGACTTCACAGTGAATGATCGTTAATCCTGAGAGGGATTGGGTGCATCAATATGAGTGCCAAAGTGAGTGAGTAGCTTGACACTCAATCGGCACATACCAGTCACCAATTCAAAGGTTCGGCAAATGACGAAAGCAAAAGTATTTCTATAGTTCTCAAGGGCTCCCATTCAATGAAATTGGATATTGGTGAGCAAATTCTCTGTAAACAGTAAGTAACACTATTTAAAATCAGTAAAATTCAGGTCTCCATCCAGATCTATTTCGAGCTAGCCTTTTCTATAGCCCCTCCTCCCCTCTGTGACTAGATCCAACTGGAACTGGAGCAGTTTACATAAAAGGCCAAAAACAATTCCAGACAACTCCTTGGTGTAATAAGGTTTGTAGAGGGCTTACAGCTTGATCGATGGTCGTACTCGTTTTCCAACAATTACCACAACATTAAGTTTTTACATTTTCTCTCAATGATTACCTCAAAGTAAAAATTTACCTGAGGCCAAGTTTCTCCTGGATAAGTCCGGCGTACTTATAAGCTCCTCCGCCAGTTGCTTTTATTATTTTACCCATCATGATTTCTTTGGAGCCAACTAGATTGGCTTTGACAAAGTTGAGGGAATGCTCGATGTACTTAGTTTCAAATTTGACAAAGTGGAGACGTGCAGACTCCGATAATTCGTAACTGTGTTCCTGAAAGACAAATTATCGAAGATAATAAACCAATAGACACTGGTTTTAAAAGGGCTCAATGAAACGTAAAATGATGCATTATCATTAATTAATTTGTCATGTTTTCGACTTGTCTTTTCTTGAATGTAGATGTTGAAAAGACGTACTTACTTCGGAAGGTGAGGAACATTCTTTGTCAACGCTATAATTCGCTCGCCTATACTGCAACGTTGAGTAGTACGCTATTTTTGTCAACGAACCACCTGAAAAACAAATTCAGCCACCGATGAAGTCAACAGACAATTCGAATTATAATTTAACTTTCATTCACATTCTCAGCTTACCTATGTCAATGGCGAAGCGTTTGGCGTTAGTCAAGTTCCTAAAAACGTTGATTGTCTCAGGAAGGACAATACTTATAGGATGCCCCTTTTTATCCATCATCTGCACAATACAAATATAATATGTAACACAGATGACCACTACAATGACCACCACCATTTCATTATCTGCGAGTATGGTTAGTGCAAATTACGAAGGTAGGTCATATATAGAACTAATAGAAAGCTAAACGGGCAGATACCACTCAAAGAAGTGGGAAAAGCCACGACCGAACGAATTTTTCACCATAATAATTTGCAATTCAAAAACCTTTATATGGGTCAGCGCATTCATCCATTCCCTAGTGCGCTTTTTAAATTTAGGAATAATTTGTTTATTCACCATCACACGAATTCCATTCATCAGTGATCCCTCAAATAGAATTTAAATGGGAGAACTTTAAATCTAATAAGCCAAAATGACATTCTTTCACCATGTCCAGACCCAACTTTCTCAACTTTGAGCTTGTTTTGAGAGCCCTTGAAAAATTTCTTCTGAGTTGTTCTGTGATTTATCTTTCGAATTAACGCTCTTCTCACCTACAAACACCATAGTCATATGGATAGGATTGATTGGGAGGGCGGCACATGTTTATTAAAGTGCATGAGCATGGTTTTATAAGAAAAACCAATATACCCACTTGCCCCGCTGACTGGAGGAACGTTTCTGTTTGCGGTGGGTGTAAAATAAAATTACCTCTTGGTCAGGAATTAGTTGCTGATCATCATGATGAAAACCTTTTTGAAATAAACCTGGGGGTTCAGGTTTTGCGGTATATCGAAGTGGAACTATCGTTTTGAGCACGCACTTGCCCCACTTCACCCTGACAGTCTCTTCTTTTTTTTGTTAATGAACAAAATAATGTTATCAGCTCAGGAATTGGTTATAATGTAAAACCAATAATTTTTTAGAATTATTCTAAAAATTTCTACAAATTGATTCTGGCCATATGGCCTGGATTTGGTTGAGCTAACTCAACAGCTATAAAGAAGAAAGCAGTTAGATTCTCGTCTGTTTACTATTCTCTCCTTTGTATACGAGTACCTACCTATTTAGCATCATCATCACCATCTAGCCAAATACTACTGGAATCCTGCCAGGTCGGTACCGACCGAAGTTATCAGTCCCAAACAGTGGGCGGTTAGAAGGCTATAAAGTAAAATACAACTAAGTATTACAAACGAAGGAACAAGTATAAACTAAACAAACGAAGGAAGTATAAGCATTAGATAACTCCCCCACCCCCCTCCAGTAATCGCCAGTGGTCCTAAAGTACCAACACCAATGTAATGTGAAACCTGTGAAATGATCTGTTCCTTCTTCCGTGTGAAAAGATAATATCTTAACATATTATGTTCGATATGGCGGTGAGATGTTATTGGTGATACTTATTTTGCACTTCCACGTACGACGAGTAAAACTAGGGACATCACAGATTGTCAGTGGTTTATTATCTTATTTCATTATAATATAATGAATTAATGAATATTATTAATTAATTCTTCAAACTTTTATCTTGCTTTGCACCTAATTTTTCAATCTGCCACTTCATTGCAAGGTGGGATTGAGTCCTATGGTGTAACCTAATGAAAGGAATAGAAATAACTAATTACTTGAACTCCTAACATTATTTATTTTTCAATACTCACCGACCGGAGAGTGCCTGTACGAGCAGAAACGAGAAAATGTTGAGTGGATAGCTAAGTTATTACACTCCTTGGGGCAACACTACATTATCATTAGGCAATGTCTTATGTGTCTTACACGCTCTTGAAAGGTAGCATTACAAGCACAGAAAACCCTACTATACTACGTACAGAAGGGACACTCAGGGTGGGGGGTGGTTGCCAGCATACAGGTGGCGCGACGCGAAAATGAGATGGCCGAAACCTGAACTAAGACCCCCCGAATCCTCGCGCATGCGCCTGACACCTTGGTTACCTCCCCACTCCTACTTCGTTGCTACAACAAACCCCCGCCACCGTTCCTCAACCACCACCCCCCCTCCCTACTCCATTTCCATCCGCCTCTCTTCCACACCCTTGGTAAATGTACGAGAAAGGATGAAATTAATACAATTAAAGCAAATGTACGGTAAAACAATATTTATTCAACAATATGGATTGAACAGTTATTACGATTCGAACATATGACATCACAGTTCGTGGATAGTTGATATCATTAATTTAATTGCATAATAATTATCTATTGTCACAATGAAATTATTAGACCATCGTCAATATTGATTGACTAGTTATTACAATTCGAACATAACATATTGACATCGCAACTCGTGGATAGTTGATATCATTAATTTAATTGCATTCTAATTATCTATTGTCGTCACAATGAAATTGTTCGACCATCGTCAATATTGATTGACTAGTTATTACAATTCGAACATATATTGACATCACAGCAGGTGGATAGTTGATATCACTAATGTAATTGCATTCTAATTATCTATTGTCGTCACAATGAAATTATTAGACCATCGTCAATATTGATTGACTAGTTATTACAATTCGAACATAACATATTGACATCGCAACTCGTGGATAGTTGATATCATTAATTTAATTGCATTCTAATTATCTATTGTCGTCACAATGAAATTGTTCGACCATCGTCAATATTGATTGACTAGTTATTACAATTCGAACATATATTGACATCACAGCAGGTGGATAGTTGATATCACTAATGTAATTGCATTCTAATTATCTATTGTCGTCACAATGAAATTATTAGACCATCGTCAATATTGATTGACTAGTTATTACAATTCGAACATAACATATTGACATCGCAACTCGTGGATAGTTGATATCATTAATTTAATTGCATTCTAATTATCTATTGTCGTCACAATGAAATTGTTCGACCATCGTCAATATTGATTGACTAGTTATTACAATTCGAACATATATTGACATCACAGCAGGTGGATAGTTGATATCACTAATGTAATTGCATTCTAATTATCTATTGTCGTCACAATGATCGGATGATGCCGAAGGTACACTCCAGGAGGTCTTGATTGAGGCGACGCACCTGAAAGTCAAAGATGAGCATAAACGGTAAATCAAACATGAATAAACAGTTAAATAATATCACGTTTGTTTGATCACAAACGATCTGTCCCAACATTTGACCCAATTTTTTTGACAAAAATTCCCATCGAAATACCTGCACCGTCCCCTCAAAGTCCGCCACCGTCGCCATCCCACACTTCAGGTGAATAATACTGATTTTAGCCCTTAATACCAATTGTTCATCCCCGAAAATTCTAATTAGATCCCTATTCTGTGTGAAAAGCAAATGAAATGATATTTTTGTCTCCACTCAACCTTCCATGCCACTTTCAGTGATTTTATATATCATTTTCAGAACATGAATGTTTGAAATATTTTTATAGGCAAATCCGTTTCAGAGCATCACCATTTCATCCCTAAATTTAAAAAAATGATGTATATCTATGTGCCACTCCAGATAATATCTGTCCTTGGGTACATGATAAAAATTCCAAATTTCTCCAAAACGTTTGTACCTATTGCCAAACAAAAGGTTGAGTTCAAAATTAGCAATTTTAAAACATTTCAAGGGGGTCAAATTGGACTTTCTAGGGGTCAAAAATCGGTAAAAACGGCTAAAATTGCAATATAAAATGACTGGAAGTGTATGGAAGGGTGAGTAAAGACAGAAAAATGCCATTTCACTTGTTTTTCGCACAGACTAGGGGTTAGAGATATTGGTTTTTGGGGGTAAAAATAGGTATTTATGGCTAAAAATTATTATTAATTCACCTGACGTGTGGGGTGATTAATCACGACAGAGGGACCCTATTTTTCTGAAAAAGAAGCGGGTCAAACTTGACTTTAGAGTCAAAAATCAGTAGCAGGAATACTTCTTTGAAGATTCGCTCTTATAGCCATGCTACATGACAGGAACTTTTCATTTCATCAAAAGTTGCGAATAAATGTGTAATGCTCGTCATACAATCGTTTTTGGGCGTGCTATTGTTATTGTGTGTAATCACCTGTAGGTACTTCACATCAGGAAGCTCAATGCTCAAGTACTCCCAAAGGGAACGAATAGCTTTCAGCGTCCGGAGCCAGGCGTTGACGCATGGAGGGGTCAACGTCTCGGTCCCTGAGGCGTTTTTCCTGACAAACTGAAGTTTCTTGAGCTGAAACAGGAAAATTCCACCAGTAGATCAACATTATGTCATATTGTACTTCAAGTCTGATGTCCACTCGACTTGATAGTAAGAGTAGGTACTCACAAATTCTTCAGCTTTGTCCCATAGAGAGTACAGAACAGGTTGAGTTCCACTATTGGGATTAAGCGGTCCGGTACGATAGCTGGGCACACTTCCTCGGACCAACCGAAGTCTATCGCTGTCGTAAAATTGCTTTGCATCAAAGTGTCTTTGGCACAGCTTGTGTGAACGTAACGAGTCAGTTTGCCCCGATACCTCTCGCCATATTTGCAACCTGAAAATGATGGATGAACAATTTATTATTCCATGAAGTCTGAAAAAGTAGACGGTTGGTCGCCTTACAATCACCCTAACTTTACTATAATTATTCTTGACTTTGGTAATTCTGAGCAATTGTCCGGTTAACCTCAATTCTTTCTATGCATTACTATACTTATGTCACTAAAAATAAATATTTAGAGTAACATAAGTGTCGGAAAAGGGAAATCCACATCACTTATTCTGCTCAGAACAAAATAATAATCAATTTAGAAAAGGTAGGTAGTATGATAAGGAAAAAGTGTAAAATGTAAGATCGCTTCCCTCCTTATCAGTTCACGTTTGCGACGTCTGCATTTTATTGTCGTCAATTTATGCCAACAACATCGCAGTGTGGAGAGTATTTAAGTTGACTGGATTAGGCTCAGAATTACCCTAACTTTACTTAATAATCCCATTAAGGTTACTATAATAGAGAATAATGTAGGTAAATAATGTGTGCGGTGCGGGTGAGTACGGTAACCAACGAGGTACGGGGTCGGAAAGTAAACAAGCAAAAAAATTCACTGCACAATGAACGTGTACCTACTACGAACGTAATTTAAAGTAGATTAAAACGAAACCATTAGAATAATTTAACAGACTCACCTCTTCTGATGGTCGGGCTTGGTCACATTCGGGTCGGGAAAGCAAACAAAGGAAGCAGTTGGATGAGTCTTAAATCGAACGTCACATCCGATAGCGGCGCACTTTAAATTTACAACCCAACTCATCTAGAAAACGAACGACTTCAGTTAATGAAAAAATACGAATTCCGTACACGACAGCAGTATTTTCAAATTTCACGAGCCTATTACGTACGTAAGTTTTATTACTAACCTCGTCGCACGTCTGTGGATGAAATCGTAGGTATAACACAGAAAACCCTACTACACTACGTAGGTATTCATCACTACAATTTTTACATTTTAACGCGCGAGAAGGTTTTAATATTTAATTTAAACCTACGAGGAATAATAATGAATACCCCTATTGTCCGTACAAGAAAATACAAATGGCGGAACGGAGTCGGACTGTCGGAGCGTCTACATGAGTTGGTGGGTGGTAGGGTGGGAGAAGACGTGCGATCGCAGCGATAAGTGAAGATGAATGCCAGAACCGTGAACTAGCACCGGTGTCCTAGGGCATTACAAGTAGTAAACAGACACTTCAAGTTATATCGTCAGAACCAACGGAATACAATTATCCAACTGACCCCTAATCTATTTATCTAAAGAATAAGGTTGGTTGGTTCGTGTAGTGTGGCGTGTTTCTTGATTTGCAGAACTGATGATCATACGTTATGCCCTAAACCTAAGAAGTAAATAGTTCGTAAGAACCACTCTTCAGAATATTTGAATGATGTACGATTTTTAATTTATTTTTATACAACATTAAATTACATTTTTCATATATTTATCTCTAATCACGGCATGTAGATGGAAGAACCCTTACTAGTATCCATGCAATACAGTGCTACCAATTTATACCAAAAAGTGGAAATTGGTATAAATTCCCTCAACAACGCGAGAAATTAACAAAATTCGACGAGGCTAATTTACTCAAGGTTAATTGATCACCTCGAACATGGAAACAAAGTCTAAAGTTGAGGGGCAGAAATAAGTTGAGTGGTGGTCATGATAAATTCGCTCAGTCTGATAACAGTGATGGAAGAAAACATGGGAGGAATGTGAAGCACGGGGACGAACTTTCTAAATCAGTTTATTGTGTGCTAGTAGTGCTTGTCCTAATTAAATTTGACGCTTTACGGTCGCGTATTTTGTGGATTGAAAATACGCACAGTGTGTCCCCAGGCTTTTAGGCAAAAACACACGAACTTCTTTTAATACGTGAGTTCGTCACGATTCCGTTCAGACGTGCGTGCAAGTACCTCACACGGACGCCAGCAGTTTGAGATACTCCTACCAGAAGGTATCCCTCCAGCTCTCACTGTGACATCTTACATCCACAATTAATCCTAAAGACTCTAGGGACTTGTAGGAAGCAAGTAAGGAAGTGTTCTTGTTTATTTCGCTAGGTAAAATTCCGTTCAAGTGTCTTGCCATTATTATGTGTCTTGCACATAATAATATGATTATTATGACACTTTATGAACGGACCTAGCAAAATAAACAAGAGCACTTACCTATTATGTGCACATAATTTGTGACTATGTCCATGACATAGTCACAAATTCATTACATTGTAATGAATTCCTGTTACATTGATAACTGAACTGAGATATTACAAGTACTCGTAATGTCCAGAGATTTACCCGAATGAATGGCAATCATCGAGCGGTTTGATCTGTATAACTGTCTTTCATCAAAAAAGTTCTAATGCTCCCCACCAGCACACCTAGCTACTCTCCGTACCTGGCAATATTGATCCAAGTTGCATCTTGAGTACGTCATAAAAACAATTAACATGCCCCATGAAAGACACCCAAACTTTTTCACTACCTTGATTATGAGGCGTAAATTGTTGACATTCATTTTCTTTTCTGAACATGACATTTATTTACAAATGATTTCCAAACATTCCAGGGCCCTACTGCCATGGATTGCCACTCCTCCCTTGCGGCCTCGCTGGGTGTATTTGAGGAGATAACATCTCAATCAAGCACCATGGCCATGACATTGAAGAAGCTTATTGGAGAAGAGGGCAAGGTAAGTTGAAATCTCCCATTACTATTTAACTGCGTCGCCAATTCAATGTGATTCACAAGTACCCCACTCAAGTAGCAAATTTCAGTTGAAAATTGTTGGTTCGCACGAATGAATGTAAAAATTGAATATTGCAATAGCGATGTAAAGCAATTTATGGAACTCAACCAGGCAATGAGTTTTTCACTCGATGTAATCCCATAATAATCACATATTAGGTATGGCGTGTACAATTGGACCTTCGATTCAATGAATTAGTCTGAATTTCCAGGCTTGTTTCATTTACATACCAATTGTACGGAGGAATCCGTCGTCACTAGCGAGGCGAGGGCTGAGAATCGCCAGCCGTCCAGAAAATTTTCTGGTTTCTTTAGTGTGCCCTATGATCTAATGACGTCCTTACATCCTATCTCACTCCCTCGAAGTGAATAAATGTTTACACTGGGTGCGCATCCTGTTTGCGAATAGTATTTGCTAACCATTCTCAGTCGGTTTAAACCAGTCTGATATGAGCGGGACTAACCCTTTAGATTTATTACGAACTATCATACAGCTGACAATCAACTAGCTGATCTTACCGCATTTTGACGTGAAAATTTTCCGCCAGGCTATGGATGTAACGGTCTCACAGATGTACAGAGGGGAAAATTGGTTGATGTAGATCACTAGATGTAGTGATGTGTCAGATATGTCAAGAGCTTTCGAAAAAGTAGTGAACGATTTGTGTACGATGTCGGGGATAAAGTTAAACGAAGCGAAGATCATCAATCCATCGATATAGAGCACAATGTAAGATTTCTGTGTACAAGGGGAACGTTAACATCGATGTGATCACACGAACAGATAATCAATTAGGCATGGGTCAAGAAACGAGAAACTAGTTTAAATAAATAGTTTGAAAAAAAAAACCGTTATAACCGTTTCTCAATTTGAAAGAAACTAGTGACAAAAAACGGCAAAAGTTGGTAGGTGTTAGGTTTTGAATTGAACTATCGAAAACTTTGTCGACGCATTCGTTATTCGTGGTTTGTTCCGAAACATAAGGTTTGTTCGCTGAGACCATCAAACCGGTTTGAAACCGTTGGAAGTGCGTTTGGGCGTTCGCAGAGGCTTCCAGTGACATATCGGCTCGTCACGGCCAGGCTCGGCAGCCATGTTGGTGCGTTCGCTGAGTCTCTCAAACCGTTTGAAGCCGGGTTTCAAATCGTCATAACCGACTGGAGATTTTTCTCCCAACCACTTCTGACTGGTTGGAAACCACTTGAAATTTGGTGGCGGCCACGCATGCGCACCGGTTCACCCCCATCCGGTTGGAAATGGTTTGCTACCAGTTTGAAAACCACTGGAAATGGTCTCAGCGAACAAACCTATAGTTGATTATTAAGTAAATATGACTCGATACAAACCACGAACAACAAATGGGCCGAAAAAGTTTTTGTTTTTCCCATTACAGTTGAAAAAGACAGTAATTTTTTTGTAACTAGTTACGTTTCTCGAAATTAAGTAAGGTTAATACTATGCCACCTATATCAACTGGATAAGGATACAATAGTTTGAAAAAAAAAAACCGTTATAACCGTTTCTCAATTTGAAAGAAACTAGTGACAAAAAACGGCAAAAGTTGGTAGGTGTTAGGTTTTGAATTGAACTATCGAAAACTTTGTCGACGCATTCGTTATTCGTGGTTTGTTCCGAAACATAGTTGATTATTAGGTAAATATGACTCGATACAAACCACGAACAACAAATGGGCCGAAAAAGTTTTTGTTTTTCCCATTACAGTTGAAAAAGACAGTAATTTTTTTGTAACTATTTTACGTTTCTCGAAATTAAGTAAGGTTAATACTATGCCACCTATATCAACTGGATAAGGATACAAGGCATTTGGGCCATTACTTCAAAAACAACATAATTTTTCAGTATAATATACTGAAAAACATTATTTTTTAAATATTTTAATAGGTATAATTTAGGAAATAATATTTGTATAATAATGATTTGGAATAATAGTAAGTAATTTGAAATAATGATTTTAGTATGATTTTTCAGTCAAATGGTAAATTAGGTATAATATTATATTAGGTAATTAGGTATATATATATATAATATATTAATCTACCTGTATTCCATTATATTTTATCTTTGAATGACAGTGTTTATGTTTTAATTATTCCAAAATTCACATTTAGGAATTGTATTATTACATTATAATGTATGTTAAATTATATATAATGTATAGGAGGTCATAAGAATATCATAAACATATCGTGATTATCGGGATAAAAACCCGTATTTTTGTAAAAATACAATATCGAAAGCCGATATTCACTATCAAAATTCAACAACAAAACAAACCAACATGAATGGCGAGCGTTCGAGACCACACCCGGATAACGCGTAGCGCTCACCTCAGGTAGCGGCCAGCCTTGAAAGCTCCCTCTTACCGGCCAATTCAACTCGTTTACTGTGACCAATGAACCAGTTACAACCTCCCCATCTGGTTTACTTCGTACTCACCCCAACACCCTCCTCCACCGCATCACCACACTCCACAAACCCCATTGGGGATCCAATTTAAGACGGCGCTGAGCTCACTCGTTAATTTGTAAATAATGTAAATTACCTTGTAAATATGTATATAAATTTGTATAAATTACTGTTAAATGTATATAATTTTTAGATGTAAATCACTCCTCCTGTCAAAGAGTTTTTGTTTAATTATTTTCTCTTTTAAGCATATGTATTTTTATAACTTTAAATAATCCTGTCATTACAACCATATCATCAAGTCCAATAAACATTTGAGGCCAATAGGCCGGTATTGTAAAAAATTAATATCTAGGAACGCGGTAGCGTTCCGCCCCGCCAAGCAAAGAAGTTGAGAAAACGAACGGTACCAAGTGTATGTTTACCGGACGTCACGAAACGCGTTTTCGAGGTATCCATATCTCGGCTCCTATTTGACCGATCAACTTGAAATTTGGTGTGGGTCTTCTTTGAGTGTATATTAGAAAGCCCTGAAAGTTTCAAATCGATAGGTCTAAAGGGAGCCGAGCTACATAACTTCAAAAACCCGGTTTTACGGCCTTAGATTGTTCTTCTCCTTCTTCTTCTCCTTCTTCTCCTCCTTGTTCAGACAGGCAAGGCTGGAGCCTCTCCACGTTGACCGATTGACTTGAAATTTTGCACAGAGCTTCATTTAACCTTGAGACAGAGCCTTATATAAAATTTAACCCATTATCTCAACCCAAAAAAGTTTTAGAAACAAAAAACCAGAAACTTTAGGAAAATTCTGTCCACTTTGACGAGTCTACAGCCTGGGTAAAAGGACCAATCGACTTGAATTTTTTTACATACCTTCTTTATAGCATGTCTCAGTGCCATTTGAACGAAATAACCCATTATCTCAACCAAAAAAAAAATTAGGGACAAAAAACTAAAATTTAGGGTAATTTAGGCTAATTTTGGCCATATCTCGGCTCCTAGTTGACCGATCAACTTGAAATTTGGTTTGGATCTTTTTGGTGTGGATAAGAGAAAGCTCTGAAAGTTTCAAGTCGCTACGTCTGAAGGGAGCCGGGTTATATAACTTCAAAAACCAATTACCATGTTTTTCTACTTTTTTCAGTCGGTCAAGGCTACAGCCTCTCCACCTTCGCCGATTGACTTGAAATTTTGCACGGAGCTTCGTTTCAAGTGTAGCAAGTGCCTTTTGAAAGATTCAAGTCGATATCTTTAAAGGGAGCCGAGTTATATAACTTCAAAAACCCGGTTTTTCACCCTTACCTGTTCTTCTTCTCCTTAATCAGTTAGGCCTTTCCACCTTCACGGATTGACTTGAAATTTTGCACAGAGCTTCGTTTCAACATCAGCCAGTGCCTTTTGAAAGTTTAACCCATTATCTCAACCCAAAAAACTTTTAGAAACAAAAAACCTGAAATTTAGGCTAATTTTGGCAATTTTGACGAGTCTACAGCCTGGGTAAAAGGACCAATCGACTTGAAATTTCGCATAGACCTTCTTCATAACATGACCCACTTCAACAACAAAAAGATGTGATATCCCCCCAAAAAACACTCCGTGTAAAAATCACCCCGCCTCGCAAATATCATTCTTCAGAGGCCGGAAAAAGTTATGATATCCACTTTCCCCGCCCGCCCTTTTCCTCATTAAGGAGCTAAGTATAATGAAAAGCTTAACCACTTCACAAGCACCGTACCCCTTTCGAAATCTCCCCTTGGCGCTATTGCGAGACGTTTTTATTACTTCCACAAGCAACTACGCAAGTTGCTTGTGGAAGTAATAAAAACGTCTCGCAATAGCGCCAAGGGGAGATTTCGAAAGGGGTACGGTGCTTGTGAAGTGGTTAAGCTTTTCATTATACTTAGCTCCTTAATGAGGAAAAGGGCGGGCGGGGAAAGTGGATATCATAACTTTTTCCGGCCTCTGAAGAATGATATTTGCGAGGCGGGGTGATTTTTACACGGAGTGTTTTTTGGGGGGATTATGACTACATGTACTAAAATGTAAATACTTCTGGAAATAAAATATCTAGAATCTTGAATCTTGAACTCTTACCCCAATCATCCCACCACATACCTCACTCCATGTCTCCACCCTCCATTATCCCTCACTTTGTTAAACCTTTAGGGCCGTCAGGCCGGTATTGTATAAGCGCCAATCATCCTGTACAAACAAACTTTGTATGCTTATTTCCACCAATAAAGTATTCTTGATTCTTGATTCTTGACCATCTGGTTTAGTGGTTAGGATATCTGGCTGTCACTCAGAAGGCCCGGGTTCGAATCCGGCATGGGAATATTTTTTTTTACCAAGAGTATGTTTTATCACACCAAATTTAACCCCAGGTGGGTTGATCTATATGTCCAACTAATCTATATGGTACTAATCAGTTGTTTGGGGGATGTTTTTATTCCGCAACCCCGTCCACTTGATCTACATGTCCAACTAATCTATATGGTACTAATCAGTTGTTTGGGGGATGTTTTTATTCCGCAACCCCGTCCACTTGATCTACGAAACATATCACATTACGGGACGGGGACGGATTATAAACTGATCATGCTGCCGTAAAAAGGAAGAACGCCTTATCTCGAAAATTTTCGAAAATCTTTTTTTTTCATACCCCCCCTAATTTTCATGCGCTCTTTCCAGTGGTGAAGTCAAAATTTCAAAATTCATATTGGAAAATGGTGAAATTTCCAATCGGAAAAATCGAAAATTGTGGTGTTCCAAGGTAGAACGCCTCATCTCAAACAGATCAAAGGATAAACGCGTCATGTGCGGCTTCAAAAACGACTCATCTCATTTAATCATACTTCACATTCTGAGGATAAACACCTCAACTCTGTGAAAATCGAGATAAGGCGTTTTACCTTGGACACGCTGGCCGCATTATTGGGTTGAGGCATTTTCATCCAATTGCACGAGGCGTTCTTCCTCCGATTGTTATAACAGCTGAGCACACATAAGGCGTTCTGCTCACCATTTTCTTCATTGTTGTGAAAGCTGAAACAGTTTCGTCTGTTTTCTGTCGTGAATAATATTTCCGAGTGATTTACCGAATCTTTTCTCCGGAGTTGTAGTGTTTTGTAAAGTTTTTTAAGGATATAAATTTTTTTTTCCCATTTTGTTTTCCCTAATCGACGCTTACACGTGTAACGTGCCAAAAGAAATGTCATCACCATTTAACTGATTCATTCGAACAACTCGATTTCCTCCAAAAAAAAATTGAATATGCCACACTGCCTACTCAAAGAACAAAAATGCGAGGCGTTCCGGTTGAGAAAAACTCTGCAAATTCTTGACACAACGGTTTATTATCTTCCTTGTGCAGATCACCCTTCTGTCTATACCAGACTGTGTTGCAAATCGGCACCATACCATATTCTCACCGTACTCATACCATACCATACGAATTTCTTTTCTGTCTTATCATACTGTACTAAATCATACATACAATAATATACCTTACCATACTCATACCATGTCATACAAACCGAGTGAATATTGAAATGTCATCCATTTCTGACCTATATTTAAAATTTCAAGTATCTAGCTCATCATCAAAATTTAATTTGTTTAAACTAATAGGTATTATTTAAACAATTTTACATACAAGAAACCGAGTGAATATTGCATTGTGATCCATTTCTGACCTATATTTAAAATTTCAAGTATCTAGCTCATCATCAAAATTTAATTTGTTTAAGCAAAAAGGTATTATTTAAACAATTTTACAGATGAGAAACCGAGTAAATATTGCAATGTGGTCTATCCCCGACTCACGGTTAAAATTTCTAGACTGTAGTTTACCGGGAAGATGACAAAAGGTAGTTTTATTCTGGGCGTCTGAGGGTTGGGTCACATAACGGCCGTTTTCGACGCGAAAGATTAGTGTTTTTCCTAAACCTTTGCGCGCTTACTGTGAACGAACGGCTGGTCGCACAAAAATCCCATTGGTCTTAAAAGATTCGTAATTTTTCAGGTCATTCAAAAGTGAACTGAAAATTACACGTTTCAGTTAAATTTTTTTTTTTTTTTTTTTCCTTTCGAGGGATGGGGCGAGCCCCTTCACTGAGACCTAAAAGATCGATTGTGACAATATCATGTGTATTATATCCAAGGTTAATCTAAAATAGGTCGCGTTCTGTCAGTTTTTCAACCTTACTTTTGTTCCTATTCAGTGGCAATAAATTTATATCTGAAGTTATTTTCACCTTTTTTTCAAGCAGTTCGTAAGGAATTCTGGCCCTAACAATGACAAGTTTCCGAAGTTCACAATTAATGATAAGTCGAAATATAATTTTTCAGACTTGGTAGAAAAAACTTGATCAACAATAATTATAGGTAATTAAATTAGGTCCCTAAGTCTTTAAACTATTTTGCAACTTCGATTGACAATGAACATTGAATAAAAAAAGGAAGGTCATTAAAATATCAATTATATAAATAAGAGATAGTACAAGGAAATAGGTTAAAAAAAGGGGTTAAAATTTCTGTTTACAAACGAAAAATTTAAAAATTACATTCAAATGTGGTATTTAGAAGGCGTTCTTGACTCAACTGGCATTAGTATTCTAAGAGATGGTTCAAAGGAAAAACGCGCAAACGCTTAAAGCCGGGAATACACTTGAGCAGAGGCAGGCCGCGCACCGCACGCGCAGCCTCTGCGCGGCGCGATGTCATGTGCCGCGATGTGATGTGCCGCGATACAAATTTTCAAATTACAGCGAGGCGCACATGCTCAGCCCTGATCCAACATTGCGCGGTGCAACTGGTGTCCACTACGACGGATCAAGACAGAAAAGTGGCAGAAACACAACATCTACGTCCAGTGATGGGCGATACCACAAAATATTCGATACCATTACTCGATACTAGTATCGAAACAAATATTCGATACTACTCAGATATCGAATAAAAATGTTCGATACTGAAGACTATCGAATCATATGAGCACTTTTTCACACAGTGAATTAAATTTTAATAAAATGGAAATAACAGATAGTTGAATTGGTTGCAAGTAGTCGCGGCCCGTTTTGATTGCACCCAGAGGTCCAAAATCACAAATACTAAGGTCCATAATCAAAAAATAGCGTATTAGCCTACTTTACTTTTGTTTTTCTTCAAAAATTCGATCCTTGCTGCGTGGAGCAAAAGCGTGGAAGGAAATGTTTAATTAAATAGGTGCTGTACACTACTTACCTCAAATATGGACCGTGTTTTGCAACAACCAGCCAAGTCGACTTGGCTGGTTTTTACAAAACACGGTCCATATTATCTTCGTACTTTTTTTTTACAATTATACAAAACGAGCCTATAATTAACAAAACGGTTATAACAAAACGAGTACCTAGTAGGTAATTTCAAAGTGGGTAGGTAGGTTATCACACATTATCACTTACGTGTGCCGCGGCTCTGTTCGCTGCTCTGAATCGACTGAATTCCGTCCACACTGCGCACCGCACGAGCCTGCCGCGGTCCGTGCTCACTTTGATGGACCGACAGTCGATGGCTCAGGCCGCGCACCGCACGCGGCAGACTGAGCCTGTT